>JAAXYX010001545.1:0-22255 GCA_036851915.1 Ptenothrix huangshanensis | reverse complement strand
GAAGTACCCGGGTACGCCAGGTACGGGTACACAGCTTGCGCGGTCCCGTACCCGCGGGTCCGGACCCGGAAGTCAATTTTTGTGGACCCGTACCCGTACCCAGACCCGCACTTCGGATCCAACACCTGTACCTGTACCCGGGTACAACTAATTACTCGGGTCCACGAAATATGTACCCGGGTCCGCACCTGTACCCGTACCCGAGTACCCGGGTACAGCTGGGCTCGTGCGGAGCACTACTGCATATACATTAGCTTTGTATGAAATTAGTAACAAACAAAAAATAAAGAGGCAAATAAAATTAGGCACAATTATTTATTTCTGACGAGATTCACCATGTACTACCTTGAATCCCAGCATAACATATTTGCTATTATTAACATGCGTTTAAATAACTAACACAGCTGTCAATTGCCAAGCACACATTTGGATAACTATGCATATTTGTAGTAGACTTACGCATTTAAATAACCAGCACACTTTATTTTTTTATGCTATTTAATTTACACATATTTCAATACCTAGCGATATTTTCAATTAATTAAACCATTAACTTTACTAAGCATGAAATTCGTATCATTCATCATCATAACTATTGCAATTTGTTATTATTTAACGCATTCAATTAACACATTGAAATTGCATACAAATTACAATGAATTAGTCAAGCAATTCTGAACTAAAAAGGATGAATACAGTTAATTAAGTTAATTATATTAATTAGTATTAACTAGATTTAGCAAATACAATATTAATTCTGCATATAAGCAAATAGGTATTTTTGTTACATAGTGTAACTAATTCAAGCTGTACTAAAAGCGGGATGCATTACAAAGTGATGCTAGTTGAACGGCTTCGTCATTCTAGACGTGCCGATTTTTGGTTTCAACGCCGAAAATGCAATTTACAGCTAATTTGCCAAAAGGAATGAAATTGTGTTTTCAAATATAATGGCAATTGTAGTTAATACCAGTTGTCTGTCAACGAAAATAAAGGCGAAACAGAGGCAAGATATTTCTTTAGTGAAGAACAACTCTTCCAAGATTGAAGAACTTCGGAGGAGATTTCATTCAGTGACGAAAAGGTGGTCCACACTGTCAAAATAAACAATATGTTTAGTGCTGCAGTAATGAGGCAACGTGCGGCCACGGGCCCTTCCAACCGAATTCCGGAATAAATGCCTACTACTGTGGTTACAATGACCGTCGTTTGAATCTCAAGAAAAAATTGAGAGGTCAAGTCGTCAAAATAGATTTGAATAATTTGCAGCTTTCTGTATTCTTTCACAAAAAGTGCTGATGATGTGCCAGTTGTTTTTCTTAAAATAGTAAAATAAATATGACAACATTAAATATAAATCAGAACGACAGTAGTAAAAAAATTAGTCCCAAGTCTGTATTGACATAATATAAGGCGTTGTACCCGAGTTTTCGAATGTAAGGTCGAAAAACGTTAACAAATGTAAATATTTCTGCCGCAGCGAGATAGGCTGTGATCCATTGGCCAGCCCACGAAATTCCCCCATGTACAAGTATGAATGGTATCAAGTATATTTTTGAAGCATTTTTAATGTCCGGGATCAGCGATGAGAGTAGGTGTGGAGCCGTTGGTTTTATTATTACAACAGCTATGCCCAAGGCTATAACTACATATGCAAAGTGCAACATACCATTAATCAATTTAGAGAACCCCGGTTTTCGTCCTCTTTTAATGTTGTTTCTTTCTTTGACCGTGAGCCCAGAATATGATGTGGCTTTCAGCATGCCACTCAGCTCAACTATCAGATTCCACAGAATATGGCGCTCGCCAAAATGACGAAATATTCGTCGGTTGTAAACAATAGGCAACACATTTACAAATGCTTGGTATTGGAGGCCAACTTGAACAGATGTTGGCTTTCCTGTGTGAATTGAGATGAGCCAGGAGATGAATACAAACACCGTGTACAAGATATAAAGCCCAAATAGTGAGAAAGCCAGCAGTTTCGTCGAGTTTTTGTTTGCAAAACGAAATTTTGTTTGTTTTTTACACCAAGTGTATGGAATTAGGCCGAAGGGGGATAAGAAATTTACCGCTTGAATTAAATGGTGGCTGATGATTTCGTCATACATAGTTTTTCTTACAGACGATTTTTCTTTTTTTCTACAGAACGGAGAAAAAATTAATAAATTAAATTCAAGTTTTATATCAAGATAATAAGATACATGTTCCTATCCGAAATCCAAAAATATTTTTTTCCTAACCATAGCTATAAAGAATGCAAAAAAATGAACCTAAAGTCGTTTATTTGTCTTCGATAATTTGATTTAAAACCAGTTCCCCTACTTTGTTGTTGTGGTCAATTGCAATATTTACTCAGAGGTTAGCCGTACTACTGCATTCCGTGAAGTTTGATGAACAACTGTCTAAAATATAAAATGTCACTCAGCAAGTGCTAGTGAAAACCGAAAAGCTAAATTAGCATCGGCCAGTTTAAATATATTATACACTTTAATAAGTGCTTTTTGTTGGTTAAGAACCAAACTGTGATATGTTAAAAATACGTTCGGAAACAAATAAAGGTATTTTCATACTGGAATTACCTGATTTTACATCTACGAATTCATGAACATACCCAGTTTTGTCCCTAGAAAATGAATATGCACGTCATTTATGCTGGTAATTGGAAACGTGCCAGAATTAATATTTAAAATATTCTGGCCCATTTATGACAACTTTATAAACCAAATATATGACCAAGGAAAATGAAACACAGTTAAGCCCATGTGCATTACATATTGGGCTGTACAAAACGTGATTCTAACTCCACGTCAAGGAGATTATATACATACCTGTGTTGTTCTTTATGCTGCAGTGTCTCGGCAGGTATAGTCAATATTGGAATCGATCGGAATAGTTTGGGCTTAACCACATAATTATGACTAAAGTTAATTTAATTTTGGGCCGGTCTCGTCAATGTATTTAGAAATAAATCATGCTTTGGAGAACCCACACGAGATAATACTTAATAGCTCGATGTTATTTTATAAAAATAACATTTTCCAAAAAATATCAGTCTACTAGTAACCGCCAGTTCCGCTCAAAATTAAATAAATTTTGAATACACTAATCTCGCACACAGACGATTCTAAATTTTTGTTCAAAAATGTCGTTAAAGTTTTAAAAAGTTGAATTCGATATAATAATAGGATTATATGATATTCTATATAATATTGGACCTTTCCATATAAATATTATTAAGTATGTGTTTTTGAATCACTTTTTAGAAAATACAATGTTTTGGCCACACTTACCTCTGTCTACCCTTTTGGGTAGTCACACATTTTGCTGACACGTAAGTCACGACATAAGTCCTGACACGTGACACATGTGCCACGTTTCATTACAAGTGACACATTTCATTACGTATGTATCTATGCTACCGACCAAATTATTAAAAGCATATAATGCTTATGACTATGGCATTTCATTGAAGCAAGCTCGAAGAAAACTAATGTACTTTGTATTTATTATTTAAAAACAAAGAGATACTTCCCTAATATTTTATTTCCTCTCTTGTCAAACTTGAACAGTATTTGCACGACTATGTATGTATGAAATTGATGGTTTGTTAGGAGCTAAAATAACCTCAAAGTTTTTTAGGCTTCTATTCATCCAAAGAGCAATGTGAAATATTGATATTGATATTGACATTGGTATTGCAACAATATTGAGTTACTACATTCAATCGATATACCTTGGAAATTAGTTTTTCCGAGAAAGTTAATTCGTATGAATATATTTATATAGATTTGTGCAAAAACTCTTTTTAAACGGTAACACGCTTTAAAGTCGCTGTATTATATGCATATATTTTGCTGCTGCAAGTTTCCAGCTATTGAGTCCGGAGACCAGAAACAATGCCATGCTTAAAATAGTGGCATACACCACAAACATTTTGGGTCAATAGTGATCTTGCATAAAATTTCTTGGCATGTTAAACACATCAGTCAACATGTATCTTCCGCACCAATGGAATTTATGTGTATTCACTTACGCGATGTTTCTAGTTAGCTTTCAAAAATTCCATATTTGCAAACCAATGAATTTTCGTCCTGATGGGTACAACATAACATAACTTGCACTACAGGTATATTTGAAATCAGCGTCAAACTTCATCAACAGATTAAACTTGCCTGCAAAAACTCTATACAACTTTTTGACATAATATGTACATACATGCCAATAAAAACCATATATAAATCTTCAACTTTGACCTTTCATATCTTTCCAGGGAATAAAGAGCAACACAAACGGATTACATATTTGGGATCAGCATAAAAACGTGAATACGATGAAGCTTAAAAAACAACAAAATGTTAATGCGGGGTAAGACCTATACATACCCTGCAATAATGTTACTTAACTCCACACACACGCTTGGACAAACAATTTTTTAACTAGGCTTTTGACAAAAAAACTTCAATCAACACGACTTTTGATTATTTCCGAAGGAAGGTTTGAAAAAAGTAGCGCAAAAACACTCCGTTGCAGCTTTTTGTATAACTAACGGAGACAGTGCTTAATCCCGTCAAGTCGCCGATTGCATTGACTTGAATGAAATCAAACTTCTCTTTTTACTATCTGGTTAGTTTTTCACCCCCTTTCCATTATTCCCGTTATGGAAAAAACCCGACGCCAGACCTCGAAGAATAAAAGGCAACTGCGCCAAACCCAATGGCCATAACCGTAAGCAATTTCCCAAGTGGCGCTGTAGAAGCAATGGACAAGAAAGATAATAGTCACAAACTTGATCTTTGGCAGGTTAAAATAGGCCATGAAATCATTGTAGCTCTCCTACGAGGGGGCCGCTCTAGTAGTTTTCAGATGTCAACATAAAAATGTGGTGATAGCTTTAACGCTGCATGGACCTGGGTTGGCAAAACCACTTTGATTTTTCATACCCAGGACATAAACCTGAGTTCTCTCCTAACGCATTTTCCTAAACTGTCAGACTTTTAAGTGAAAATGCATTTTCAAAATACCTGAAATATGGCAATAAATGGTGTCCTCCAACTTTTACATCGTTTTCTCGGTACGGCGCTCACTCGTACCCAAGCGATACGTACCCCGACGGTTCGTTACGTACCCTAATACAATTCGTACCCTGACGATTCGTACTCTAATACAATTCGTACCCTGACGATTCGTACTCTAATACAATTCGTACCCTGACGATTCGTACCTTAATACAAGTATAAAATCAAGTGTATTTTAACAAGAAGTAGGAACTAAGCCTTTTAACTTATCGTTAGAGTTAGCAAATTGTAAATTGTTGCAACTTAAAATAAAATAACGGACAAAAAGCAGCTAGGCACGAAGTGCATGAACCAAGACAGCGGCAACAGCTGCCGAAATCCGTGTGATCAATACTTAGTATGTTAGTAATAGTGAAGTGTGAAAATTTTTCTTTTGGGCGACTTTTAAGTATTTCCCAAAAGATCAAACGCTTAGGAAGTGCTTCTTTTTTTCAAGAAATTGTAGAATTTCCCAAAAGAAACGCTGAAAGTTTTCTGGTAGGAAGCCACATCGATACACGTAATTGTAATTTCTTAAGGGAATATGGCTTACAAAATACGCCTTAAAGGAATTTAATTGGTTTTCCAACAAGGTATTTGCCCACTGACAATTTCTTTTGGGTTCTGCTCGACTACTGTTCCTCTTTCTATATACGTACCGTAACCTCTTTTCAAAATCTACTTGTTATGTATTATAGGAGCTATGTATAAATATGTTCATAATAATTCCAGTTTTTGTGTATTATATATCCCACTTCATAAAATATTAAATGATATGTGAACATACAAGAATTATTTTCCGAAAAGGAATATGAGTAACTAGTATAAAAATGTATTATAATTTGTCTTTTGGAGATGATTACTCTGTTATTTATTATCTAATTCGTCCGTACCATCGGCAGGGGTAGACTATGTACCTACTTCTGTAAAGGATTTTTAAAATTCACGCTGGATAAGATTTTTTAAAGAAGTTTTTTAAAAACACTAAAATAGATGCAGTTGCAGTTTTTTGCTTAAACAAAAACGGATGCATTGGTTTTTCAATTTACACAAAAATAAATAAAAGTTTGTAAAATGTTCACAAAAATGGATGTAGTTTTTTAAAATGCACACTAGAGCATACAGTTTTTTAAAATCCACTCAAAGACATGATTTTTTTTAAATCGAAACAAAAACAGAAATTTCTGTCCAAGCTCCTGAAACTTCCAGTCTTTGGCAACTTTACAGTCATCAAAATGATGAGCTATTTTTCATTTTTTGAACCAAAAAATTTTTGAAAATTTTGTATCCTTGTAAATCACAAGGACTTTGTGTGTCTCTAATTGATGATTTTGTAATATCTGTCCTTAAGAAAACAGTTCAGATTTGTGTTCATCATTTATTTTCTACTACACCTGATAATTAGCTTCTAAAATTTAAACAATTGTTCACTTATGAAAACCACCATAAATTTTATGTAACAAGTTTATGTAACCGTATACTGAGTCTGTTTAGACTACCCTCGTTGGAGGACAATGTCAGGTTTATTTTTTGAATAAAGTCTCTCTCTTGTAATAAAAAGTATGTGATTATGGGACGACCGAAATATCCCGGTCGGGATGGGATGAAATGAAGCTTCATTCCGTTCCGGTTCCGTTCCGTTTCGACTGGAACGAAAGCCGGAATATCCCGTCCCGTAAGGAGCTCTTCATGAAGGTAAGGGACCAGAAGGGAAAACGTGGGAGAGATTCTTAAATCGGCCAATCTATTTTTCCCACCTGCTGCCCTGCATGTGTCCATGGATTATTTTAACATGGGTTCATATCAAAAATTGTAATTATTTTGAAACAAGAAGAATGCTTGGACACACAACTACTTATACATCAATCAGCGTAAGTACTTCACAATATACCATGATAATATAATGGTAAAGTTTTGGTCATTGGCATTATCATCCATACCAAGCGCTCTAATTACCTGATAAGGCAATAATTATCGTCCCTAATGATTAATTGGCTTTCCTACCTTCAGACGTTTTGAACGGCTACTCTTTGTAGCATTTTGTAGTCTCTGTGACTTGATTATTAGGACTGCTATCCTTACGTAGTAAATGATAAATTGGGGTTGAAAGTACACTGCCAGCATAAAAAAGCATTACGTGAAAAAAATGTCCCATTTAAATTACCTCATAATTTAAAATTGAGGTTGTAACTTTAATAAGTGCTCTTCTTCCGAAAAAATCCTGCGCTTTTTTGGGATCCGGCATCTAGTTTTTTTTTCCTTAAACGAGGCTCTGCCGCTTCCCACGCCACTAATAGAAGGGGAATTGTTATAATTACCTTGGAAATATTCATTCGCTGAAACGGATTCAATGGCAAATTTCACTTATTTTTTGCATTATCTCTGGGATATGTTATATGTAGTTATAATCATCATTTTGAAGTCACATAATTTTCAATGAGCCGTTAGTCACTTCAAATTAAATCCATATTAATTATTAAATTAAATTTTTACTCAGCATTTTTGGGTTAAATCTTATATTTTGGTTCGTTTTGACGCTTTAAATAATGAAATGTTAGCTGCTTATGCGTAGTTCAAAAGCCCATTCCATTCGCTTTTAAATTACGTGATTTGCAAACCGTATTCCTATACGGCATTAACTCTATGTATATTTTCTGTCATGAGTTCCGGTTACCTTTAATTAGCTCACGACAATTCCAATTTACACCTGCGTTTATATTAATGCAGTAATTTAAGATACTAATTGTAATTAAGAGCAGTAAACTTATCCATCATCTCTACAAGCATACATTCAAGAAAAAAGAACAGTTGTAGACCAGTAAATGATTGTCAATGTGTGGTTGCAAAATAGCCAACGGAAATATTTTGGACATCCAAGTTATGGCGTAGATTCAGATAATTGGTAGTGTGGAGATAATATCCAGGCTAATCAACGCATCAACACACTGACAAGAAACTTAAATGCGCTAAAATTACGAAATATTTCATCGTAACGTCCTTTCGTTGAACCATAAGCATTGTTATCGTTTTGACATTCCGTGCTATTGACTTCTACAAAGTTTTGGTACAAGGATAGAGTAAAAGTTGTTCCTCTTGACAAGCTCAATATTTGATCGTCACTCTTCAAAATGTGGGTAGATTTGACTAGCACCCAAAAGTCATCATTAAGGGTGCGACCTTCGAAGCCTCACACTTAATTCTTACTTTGAATCATTATGTAGCTATCTGTATTATGCCAATGCTGAAAAATTATTCTACAACATTATAAGAACCAAATACGTACGTAGTGACTAATAACTGGTAAAATCAAAAAGGTGTGTGAAATTGATTTGAGCCAAGATTAGCCTAATGACAACATTTTGTGTATTTATAGCCATCTTAAGCTTGGATTTGCCATTAGTATGTGATTCGGTGTTCATTGCACTAACAGATCTCGATATAATTACGTATATAATTATATGTACAAGAACTTTTACCGGTTAGTAAATTATTTTCTTTTATTTCATTTCTTGGTTTAAGGTGTATCTACATATTTCAACTTGTAAGTGTGAAAATCCTGAATAATTACATGTAATTACTTCATCACCAGCACTATGTATATTTTTTATAATTGAGGCATATAAATAACGCATATAACTTGATACTGGCCCAAGAGAGTACATATAACAGTTTCATATTTTCCAGTGGAGGCCTGTGTTTCTCTACATACATTGTTTTTGATTTGTGTCAATAGTTTTAACATTTTATTCTTCTTGACGTGATAAAAACTATCTACTGCAAAATTTTAAAACGACAAAAAAGAGCTAAGACAAATGTTGTTTTGAAATGAAAAGGTGGTTTTTGTCATTATTTGCAAATTACAATTCAGCTGCCTTGAAATTTAATGACTTTGGTGAGTTAAACCAATACCTGGTTATCACGCTGCTAGTTGCGTGCTACAGTTCTACTACCGTTAGAATTTGAGGCTTAACTGGAAAGTAATTAAAGTAGTACGAATTAGGAAATTTTTTCTGGTAATCACTTAAATACTTTGTTAATGAAGGATTCATTAAAAGTGTTGCTTGAAATAAAAAATTGCAAACAAGCAAAACTGGTGTAATGAGTACAAAAAAAGTTGCAGATAGAGACAATCAAGCCATATTCTGTAAAAGTTACATTAATCATCAACACCGTCGTTTTTATTCTAGGTTGGTACAGTCCTATAAATACATCATTTGACAACCTATCGCTTTTCATCTTTAACACTTACCATTTTTTGTCAAAAATTATCGAAGAAGCACATTTAGTCAAACGACTCGCGATTCGCTGGAAACCAAAAGATGTCTGTATACAAGGAACGCTGCTCGAAGGTATTTTAGAATTAGATATAAGTTTTTTTTATAATTAAAGTGTCAAACAGATACAGTGAAATCGCTGTAAGCCGAAATGGAATTCTCAAAAAATATGACCGATATACGATTATAGAAACTGTGTCTTTTTGAATACTATGTCGAAATTATATGCGTACACAAAAAAAAACCAAATAAAATGTTTCTACTATTTGAATACACAATAAACATAAAATACGAAGAAACGGTAGAAAGTCGTTTTTACAGAAAACTCATAAAAATTAACATAAGATCTCAACACATACATACATAACAAATGCAGGTTCAACACAAAAAATTTTTTATTCATACAAACTTCCTGTTCCAAGTTCAAAAAGTCTCTGACAGTAAAAATTGTATGACTTAAAGTTAAGTTTACACAGGTTCAGTTTTCAAAAAGTCAAATGCACTCCAACAGAGAATATCAAAGGTCATCTTGCGGCGATTAAACTGTATAAAAATAATTTTGTATGTATTATGTTATGCTACCAGTGATCGCTAGTTACAACCAATTATTTGTAAATAACTAAACCATGTTTATTAACATGTTTGTGTAACATCACTTTATACTTTTTTGAACCCAGAATGCGATAAATGAAGGGATGGAAAAACAAATCAAAATCGAGAAGCAGGTGACAATAGTTGAGACGCGGATCCAAACTTACCAAGGCCATAAGCAAACCCGTACAACCAGCACTAATTACCTGTACCACTCATATTGGGAAGAAACTTTCGGATTAATGCATATGAAAACATTAGAAGATCAGCACTCTTTGGCCATGGAACTACAAGAGCAAGGTCTATCGGAAGAAGCGCTGGCATTGTACCGCGGGCTTTATGAGAATGACCGTAGCGTCCTTGGCCCACTTCACCCTGACACACTCAACACTCAGAAGAACATAGCATCAATATTGGCAGATCTCGGAAAATGTGGCGAGGCGTTTAACATTTTGAAGGAAGTACTCAACGTCCAGTACTTAAACCTGGGTTCAGAACATCCTGACGTTCTGGATACCGAATGCTCGATGGCAATCACACTAGCCAAACAAGAAAGGCACCAAGAAGCCATACATATTCTCAAAAAGCTTTGCGTCAAGCAAGCTAAATATTATGGAGAAGATCATCCCAAAACTCTAATGACTCTTTACATGATCGCCATGTCTTTGGATGCTAATGGTAGGTCGAATGACGGTATTGAGTTGTGTGTCCGCGCACAAGATATTGCAGTTCAAGCTCTAGGAGCAGATCATGAAGATTGTATTGGGATTCAGTGTGGGCTTGCAACCATTTTGCTTAACAGAGGAATGCTGAAAGATGCCTTCCGATTATTTAAGTATGTTAAGAGTCAGTTGATTAAATTGTTTGGGGAGGAGGATTCGAATGTCGCTACCGTCGAGAAGATTTTGGCTGATATTTCTGCGAAACTGGAACCGTGCAAACGTGTCAAATTTTGGGTAGATACTCAGGAATTTTGTTTGAACAAGTTCTAAGTTAAGAAGCCAGTTGTGCTCTTGTGATTTGATAAGGCATGTTATATGTGGTAAATATTAGACCTAGTTATGCTGTTTAGCCGTTCATGGTTGTAAGTCACGCATCGGCAATATTAAGTGTGTTTACTAATTGTGCGACTAACCATGCACCAAAATAAAATCGTAGGCATTTGAAGTCATAATTACATACATTAATTCACTTTACATTGCAGTTCGTTGAAGTAATTATGCTTTATTTTAAATAATCTCCTTGACATGCCGACGCCCAGTAAAGGGACTTCAAGCTAAAATCAAGTTACTTAATTGTAGTCTTATTTGATATAATTAATGACTTCCTCGTTAATACACATTGTCTAATCAGTGTGCACTACCCACGAAAATAGACTTTAAGTGTATAATTATGCATCGCCAAACGCGTGTGGCAATATCGTACAGCACTTTAAATATCTGGCTCTTAAAACAAAAACTCTATTTACACTAAAGGTCAATGTTTAAAATGTTGGAAGTACTGCCAAAGCAGTGATATAATTAACGACATTGAAAAAGCCCACGTTATAATATGTACATATTACTACATACATTTATAATATGCATAGTAAATGTTAGGAAACCAGACGGGCCTTTGATTTCCCTAGCTAAACAAATAAGCCATGAGAGATAATACCTGACCGTTTTCCAAACTTTTATCGAGTTTTAAGTTATTAAAAGAAGTAAAAAACCAGTTATCTAAGTATTTTTAATAAAACTACACAATTCCCTACAAAATAAAATCTAATTAAATAGTTAAAAAAGATGATTACATATTTTTGAAAAATTTGTTGCTACGGCAAGTGAGGATAGTTGAAACGCTCTATCTCAAACCAATAATTGGAAATCAATCAGTGCTAGAAGACTAGAGCATTAACCTGATGTAATAGTGTATCTTCATGATAGATACTTTTATTCGTGATTCTGTTGGAATTAAAGAATCTTAAGCTAGTGGCTGCTTGAGCTTTCTTGGCATAGTTTTTTAAAAGGCATTACTTAGTATATGAGCATTTGCTCATATAATTTCATAATATGAGCAAAACATAATTATTAAACATTATTTTTAGTTTAGTGTAATTTCCTCATATTTTAAAAAAAACACATTCTTTTCTAAGCTTTGTACTTCTAAAGCTTTGTTTCTAAATATTTACTTATTTAACTTTGTTTCAAATTTTTTTTAAATATTTAAATCTTTCCGGACACTTCAAAAAAGTAAAATATTTAACATTTTTTTTATTTTTGAAAATGTTAATTTCACCTTAGCATCATTTTTTTGCCGAATCACAACGTTAAAAAGCAGCATATTTCTTATACATGTTTTTTTGAATACCTGGGACCAACTTTTTCACCAACCACTGTTCCAAAGTCAAAAGTTTTTCAATTTAATAAAATACATAAGAGAAGTTAAACGTGGAGTGCAAAGCTTGCACGTAGACATCCAAATCTCTACTAAAACTATGCTTTCTCGTTCGTATTCAACTGACTTTTAATTCCCACGTCGTAAATACATTAGTGGATTCGCATCCTAACTTAAGAAACTCCAGTTGTCAGTTCAGCCATCGTTGTCCCTAAAGCATTTTCTTTTTATCCAGTTTTCACTCAAGACTGCAAAAAACAGTAATTTTAATTCTAAGTAACTTCTTCTCCAGGGTCGTGGTAATGAATTTCGTGGGGGTACTGTATGATGTTAAATTGCATTTGTTCAAATAAGCACTACATAAGCCCAATTTTAAGGTTAAAAATGCTTAGAAAATTATATATATACTTATTATTTATATATATATATATATAAAAATTTAATTAAAATCAAATTATTAATATTTATATATATTACTTTATTTATATAATTACTATACAACTATTTTGCAAAACAATTTCTTCAATTAGCACATTTCAATTTTTCCGATTTCATAAGTTCAAATTCTCAATTCAAGCCTTTTAAGACGGTAATATTTTTTAAATAAAAACATTTTAGGATGGACTAGAATTCCCGTTAAATACTTCGGAGGTGATTTGCACGGAAGTAGTCACCCAAGGTGAGTCCTTGCTCTTTTTGCGCCTTCCATGTCTTTGACAGTTTACTTTCCTGATCGTTCTACACACACTTGAGTCTGCGCTTATTGTTAGCGCACGTTAAATTAAGTAAACCCTTAAACTAAAAGTTGTATGTAATCACACTAGCGCCACCAGGCATTTCAATTTAATTTTCTTCGTAGTTGAAACTAGATCCTATGGAAAGAGTTTGAGAAAGCTTAAGATTCTTAATAAATCCGTTTCTTTGGGAAATTTTGCAAAATACAAAGAAATGTCGGATGCTTTGGCTCCGATTCGCTTTCCTGTCTGTCTATGGAAATCAGTGCTTGCCACTGTTAGAATTGATAATAAAGCTCATTACATAACACTACATTTTCCCTTGCGGAAAAAAAGGTTCTGTGGAAAGCACCATAGGAATGCTGCAACAAATTGTTTACTCCTGTCAAAACACGAGCACACACTCATAAAGTAATAAGAGTTGAACCAAATTAAACCAAAAAGACCGGACTTTTGACTGGTGTGATGTCTAAGTACGGAGGTCTACGAGAATCCTAGAAAAAGTGGTCGTCGTCACTTATTTAAAATTAAAAGGTTAACAAGAGCTTCCAGCACAACTTGACATATTGTGAGCACAAGTCCTTTGTCTACGGAGTACATGCCCCATACTTTTACACTTAGTGGGTACAATGATCGCAGATAAACAGCTCTGCTATTATCCTTCGGAACTCGTCCCTTGCTCTCACACCTCCAGGTAGATAATAACTGTTTGGTTTCAAAATTGAGTGCGCCAAGTGCGCTGAACAGAGCCAAAATCCATGCTACACCATTAATAGCTGTAAACATAAGAATTAGTGCTATCATCCCATTAAATCTAAGCGCGCCGTAGAAGGAAAGCACAAGGATAAACATAATCAAAAACTTGTTATAAGCAATGGCAAAGCCAAAAATTGCGTTTGCAGTGGTGACAATGATTTGCCAAGCTCCATACACAACTACCCTGTGCTCTGGCTTTTGAAGGGAGCTCCTTGTAATCTTCAATCTGCGCGTCTTGGAGCTAGTAAGAAAAGGTTTTAGAAATCAGACTCTTTTTTATTGTTATAAAATATGTTAAACGCATTTAAACGCGTAAACACCTACTTCATTTCTGTAGCAATCCAAATACCCAGAAATAAACTGAGCGAAGAAGACATGATTAAAAGAATGCATGTGGCACACCAGTTAAACATGATGTAGGCTTGAAAAATGGTTGAAAAGCACATGAGACTAGTTTTTGTTGCAAAGCTAAAATTCCACTCCTCCTTGTACATTGCAAAGAGGAATTCTGGTGAGTGTGGCTTAAAAATTGTGATAAAAACGAGCAAGCACCCGTTAAGAGTGAGCCCATACAAAACTATTTTCATAATGCTTTAACTTCTAATGCTTTAATATGGGAAGGTTTTTTGTGGCGAGTCCAAGTCCGAAAAATAAACCGATCTAAAACAAGAGCCAAGAGACCATTTAAAAATATAAGTGCAAAAAGCATTAAAATTTTTGACAAATAGAATTAAAAAAGGGGCTTGCTACCCTCGAAGAATTCGGCAAAATCCATCAAGGCATTACTGAAAACAGAGATTTCTTTCCACTTGCAGAGAATCAAGATCTGATTACACGGAAGTACGGTGTAATAAGCTGCAACGAAAGTCATGTAGATTTTCCCGCTGATCTCGTATTCTTGAGTTGTTAGCACTCGAGCGTACTGAGAGACGAGATAGATGTAGTAAGCCATAGTGAGGAAAATGTGTGAGCGCCAAATTCTTAAGGGGGTTTTACACGTTACTATTTCCGCCCGATTATTCTCACAATTCCAAGAAAATGGTGTGAGCTGCAGGCATTTTCCGTACAGAAATCCTTTTTTAATCGCAGATACTACTTGTGCGGTTAATATTACGTGGTTCTCGTTTTCATAATTTAATTTAACTAATTTACCGGATACGTTGTTCTAAAGTTAAAATAAAATAAATACAACTATAAAATTTATAATATACATAATTTAATTACGGTTTATTTTGGCAGCATTTTCTGTTTAAATGTGTGGATACTTTATTTGTCATATTTTAAAATTACTTTTAATTTTTTGGACGTCATATAACTGACGCTACTTTTCCATGCCACAGACATGTGTACAGATGTGTTTAGTTCCTTTGAAACCACACACACGAACAACTGGACCAGCAGCACTTGCAAATATTTTATACTTACTAATAGCACGAAAGTAAAATGAGTGCTAAGAAGTTGCGCAATGTCTTATGTTTAAAAATGTGTATTACTTGATACCTGATTTGAAATACAGAGAGAAAAAGAAAATTTACTATCTAATACCAACTCGAATTCAAAGTATTATGAAATGCGTTGTTTCTTTGCCAAATATTTGCTCACAGAAACCTTTGCTATCCTACAAATTACAAAGTTGTTTCTGTTGCTCTACTTCTTCGTTCAGTTGATGCATGGCTAAAGGTGATATTATAGTATAGTCATTGAACATATTTTAGGATCTAAAGTAGAAGCAAAGGTCGAAGAATCGATTTCTAATCAATAGTTGGTTAATGGGGTTCTGATATTTTTAGTTGGTATCATTGAAACTATTGCTGTATGGTGAAATAGCTGTTTTTCGCCTGCTTAATAATTTTTAATGGAATAATTATCTCTTTGACTTAACATCTAACAAAATTCTAAAATAGAAAATGTAGAAAGAGAGAAAAATTTTGGCGTGTCATTACACGTGAGTGAAGTGACTGTGGCACAACTGTAATAACCTTACTACTCAGCAGAACAGTTATCGTCGTTGAAGAGTAAAAATTGTTATATACAATGAGTGCAATTCTAATGTTATTACTATCGGTATGCTTTAGCACGTGGCTCAATGCATATAGCCTTTTTTCACTCTTAAGCAACATCATGTACATGCATAATAAAAGCTTTTTATTTAAGAGCAATCTAGTTCTTGTCTTCAAATATGCATTAAATAATACTTTACGGTTCATTAAAAGGTTGTATGTATATACCATTGGAATTGCGTTATGAAACCCACTATATGTACCAATTCTTTAGTATTCTGTTCTTTCGTAGCAATATGTAATTGCATTGAAGCAGACTAGGAAAATTATGATTGCGACTTGCGACATTCAATATTTTTGCCATGCAAAAAATAGACCGTAACATGAAGTGTTTTTATATAATTAAATGGTTCAAACAAGAAAATATCCAAGAGAATAATAAAAGCTTGGGAAAAGGGAGCTGCGAGCCATTTCGAACAATAAATCTATTTCCAAACAATCTAAACAACTTTTTTTTTTTAAAAAAAAGTCCTAATTTTACTTTTTAAACTTGTTCAAACTGCTCAAATTTTTATTTTTTGCAGTTTCCAAGAAGTCTGAATTTCTCTTCTTTTATTTTTTCTAAAAATCCAAATTGTTGTTTCCACTTTTTCAAACGTCGGAATTTCTGTTTTTTCATTTTTTCTACAAGTCATTTTGGACGCCAGTGAAAAATGATCAGCATAAAATTTTACATAATATGCTCTAATGTGATGGCCATCGGAGAAATTCGAATATTCTGGCATTATGGGGTCAACAATGTGGGTTAATTCTAATATTTGGCCCCAATTATTTTAAAATGTTTTAGATTTTTGTGGTGGCATTTGAAAAAATTATCAGAATAAAATTCTGAACAAAATAGGCCTGGCAACAAAACACTGACACAATTCATTTCTTCATAAAAGTCAAGTGTCATGTGCTTTTTCCTATTTTTGAGTTACCTCGTGTGACCGTATTTGTAGGACTAGAGCAGTTGTAAAGAAAGTTCTAAAATGCGCTTTTATTTCTCAACAAAATAGGATAAAGGCATAATATTTGAATAAAAACTGGCATCCGGCAATTCAGACAAAGACAACATGTTTTACATGTTTTGCCGTTTAGCCACGTGTCATATTGTATACCGTATAAAGTGTATATGCAAATTTTCAATAAAGATCTGACATATCTTAAGTAGGTATCGTACAAAAACCTTGTAGATTTTAATTTTTTTAATTTGTTTTTTCTTCTTAGATTATTTAAGAATAAAGAAACATATTCGTTTACAACGATGGTCCGCCGGTAGCGCATCTTCATACTTCCTGACACCAAGAAGAAGGACGCCGGACACAACAAAGACTGATCCGATAGCACTGCCAACACAAATGATGACTCCGTAGATTTATTAGTGTCTTGAGTAGGTTTGTTAACGTCGTTGTAATTTTTTAAGTAAATGAAATGCAATGAATATAATTATCATACCTATACACATCAGGGACGGCTCCTAAGAAGATACTCTGCCAAATGAAAGCAAACGTAACATCCGTACATTAATTAACCAATAAAAAAACTAGTAATTTCGCAAGTATGGTTTCCATTGCCAGTATTATAGTTGCCGCCAGCATTAAGCCTATTCCTAAATAACGCCTCCACCCTGCAAGCTCTTCCTTTTCCTTCTTTACGGTCTCCTTTTCCATTTCGGTATTCGTCTATCCATCTTTCTGCATATCCACTAGTTCAGCGGAGTTTTACTCTTAATATTTATTTTTAATTAATACAATTTGCACATTAAGAGCATTAAAAATCCATTCTTATATTATATAGCTGCATAGTCGGATTTATCTTGTCATGGATGAAAATCGAAAGTGAGCTGTATTTTAAGCTTTAAGATAGCATATAGCTCTTTTTGATTCTTCAATTCATTCGGCGTTTTGCCGCCATTCCCGGCAAAATTTTACCCCAAGGCCAACATTTGGAATAATCCTATTCCAGTCATCTAAAACGCAGTAGGGTAACTTTAAAATAAGTCCAAAACTCAGATGGTGTCCGGTTAAAATGCAAACGGATCTTACGAAAAACTGCTCAGGGCTTATTTTCAGCATTTGTTGTGTTTCGACCGTCCAACCTTGGCTCCTTGTATAAACCTTCTGGACGATTGTGGTTGTAGAAAGCGCTTGAAAATTGAGTGCAAACCCTACTTTGTATATTTGTTTTTGGACAGCAGCGTAAAAAAAGAGCTGGTGTAGGTGATGGATATTTGCACCCAGTAGAATTTATGTACCGTTAGTGTAGTCAACGTTGTTCCGTAGCTGAAGTGAGCTGTGGTAGAGATTCCATGTGTAGTCCACATCGACTACATCTATATTTGTAGACAGTTGGACGACAGCGTTTTCACACAGTATTGAATGTTTTGTTGCTTTCCTACTATGTAATTTCATCCCAGTTTTTGACTACATGCTGAAGAATGCGTTTTCATGGTGGTTCCGAGGCAAACACTTTTTGATAAATTAGCAACTTGCTGGCAAAAAGTAAACTGTTTTCAAGAAATTCACTTCCTCTACGCTGAGCACCATTTTCGATATCATTAATTTCCAACGTGCATTTACTAGTTTTTGCCTCCGGTTTTGATATTAGTATTGAGCTTAGTTGTAAAACTTGGTTCGAAATGTCTGTAGTAATAGTAACGTCAGGGACATTGACATTTCCTTTTGCTTGTTAGGCATTTTGAAATACAATGATGTGAATTAAGCCGAAAAGAAATCGAATTGACGCTTTAAATTGAACTTGCATGTTTTTGAATTTAGTATTTAAAGTAAGTGCAAGGTTTACACCCGAATTTTAAATTTTTTTGAAATATAATTTTTATGTAATTTGCTCGTACTCTATTTTTTCACCGATTTTAAGCAGCAACCTTGTAGGTTTTCAATTTCTCATGAAGCGATGGTATCACTGTACAAAAATAAGAAAAAGGTGCACACTTGCTTGAGGAACGAGATTAATGGAATTAATTTTCTAATAAGTAGACAGTGGTTAGAGTCTCAGTTTAATTTGGTACCAAATTAATGTTTGGTAGAATAATACGATTGAAAGTAAATGGATGGTAGTGTAATGAAGTAATGATAATAATCGTGTTCCAAATTTCCTGGCCTGTAATCGAATACACGCCATGGCAATTACAAATTTCTACGATTTTAATGAGAAATGTTGTGGCAAACGCTTGATATTGGGCTCAAAGAAACTCAAAGTGTATGCCTAAGCGGACTTTAAAACTTGTAAACGAAGGAACGATATAATTGCAGTTGTGTTAACATGTTTTTAATTTCCGTAACATTCGTTAGGTTTGATAAATGGACTGCCACAACTTGTTAATACAGGTTTGTTTCTTGCTGTTGTGATGGTACCTGTTCTTTCCTACACATAAAATTTTAGTATATGCTAACATTCACTGCAGACTAAAATAACGATTCTAAACGAAGTCACTCTATATAAGTTCTTATCAAGGAAACTCACAACGGAGCGTTGTTTTATATATTACTATAATTTACTCATAGTAGACCAAAATTCGTCTACTTTGCTAATATTAATTTTAGAATAAAATAAGCTGCAATTTTGCAACGTTTGAAATAGCTGGGGTAAAAATCAACACAATTTCAACATAAAATGTCTCCACTTTTTGTGCGTAATAAAGTGTATACTTATAACAACGCCAAAAATACGATATTTTAGATTTTGAAAGCATAAAAAACAATAAATTTTGACCTTTTGAAAAGACACAAATTAATAAATCTGTACTTTTGGAAAAATGTAAATAATAAAATTCAATTTTTGCCAATTTGCGCATTTAATTGGACACAAAAAAGTGTAAACGTCTAACTTCAAAGGTACTTATTTCTTGATTTATTTTATCCATCTTTAAAACTGCTTTCACGTTTTTATCTGCTCTTTAATTTCTCCATTTTTTCGTGCGTATTGAAGGGGAGAGGGAGAGGGTACTATGCTGCAACGAAGGGATGTTTTGGATTTAAAATACCGATTTTAGCTCACTTTGTCATTATTGTTTCCGATAACACTCAATTCCGATAACACCGTAAACTCTTCAAAGATTTGGGCTCAATGGTTACGGAACTCAATATGTCACAAAAAATAACACTTAACCTATGGAACAAAAGAAATCCATTGATTAATATTTCTGTGTTAATAGGTTCCATGACGTAAAGAGCTGTGAGCGCAGCAAATGCTCAATCTCGGATCTCTAACTTTGAACTAGAGATTTTGTGTTTTCGAATTTTAAAAATATGATTAACAAAACTTGTTAATATTCTCGGTTAAGAGTTAAATTAAAGCAAGTCCAAAAATTGCCAGAAGCAAAATGAGGCATGTTAATGAATTCCTAAAATGTAAGGTAAAACCAACTAGGCCAACTAGGCTTCGTTGGACTAACCTCACTTTACATTTAAGAATTCATGATCGCGCATCATCTTGTATGTATCAATTACTGAACTTGCCTCATTTTGACTCTCAGCTGACATTAATTATATCCCGTAAAACTTCAAATAAGAACCCCGGCTATCATTGTTAATATTGATGTCTCTCCCTCCCCCCAAAAATTGCATGTTAAATGCCATAAAAACAGAAAAATAGATCGTCGAGCCCTGACAATGCGTACCCCAATACAATTCGTACCCTGACGATTCGTCCCCTAATACCATTCGTACCCTGACGATTCGTCCCCTAATACCATTCGTACCCTGACGATTCGTACCCTTATAATTCGTCATACCGTTAAAATGTGCCTCTTGAAGTGAACAAGTGACTTTACGCAATCATTGACGAGTTGTGAATGAACCACTGTAATTTATATTCAAAGGATGATAGATTCTATAAGTAGGTAAGCAATATACCTTCTGTTTTTATTGCTACCCGTTACTTAGATCTATTGCATCAGGCCCATCTACAAAAAGGCAGGCGGTGTTAATAGATGCATCCAAAGAACCAATTATCAAGTCCTTTTCAAAAGTAGTTCGAATGCATCTCAATTGCTTCCAAACGCCTTTACAGTGTTTGAATGTATTAAATCCACTTTAAAATTAATAATTTGAAAATAGTAGTGGGGTAGTGGATAGCAAATTTCGAAAATGCATGATTTTCATTGGTGAGTCCTACTCTCTATGCCTTTACAGTGGTTTTCAGTTGCGTTTGAGATGCATTAGGGACTTGAAATGTACCATTGGAAAGAGATTTAGAGAGATTTTTTGTTGCTAAGACGCCTTGTCAAGATAAGTGGCGGAAATAAACCCAGCACGCAATTTTATATTGTACTAATTAACTGTCACAAACCAAAAAAAAAAATCTTAATGTAAAAATTCAAATATCATTGAGACTTTTTTAAACCAATTTTAGCTAACTATTTTTTGTATAGTAAAAGAGTTATAATTGAGGTGATTCAGCATTTCAATATTTATATTTTTTATAGGAAATACAATTTTTAATATTGTAGAAAATACTAACCTTTCATTAGCGAGTAGTTAATTATTTTATTTAAATTGAAGGCTGAAGATATAGATGTTTTATTAAAAAATGTGATATTTTTCATATCAGTAAGCGCATTTTGAGGGTACGAATCATAAGGGTACGAATTGTATTACGGAACGAAATGTGAGGGTTCGAATTGTATTAGGGGACAAATCGCTAAGGTACGAATTATCAGGGTACGAATCGCTAAGGTATGAGTAAAACATACAATCCCCTTTTGTTATGACGTTTCGAGCGCGAATCATCTTCGTTAACATATTTCGCTAGTTCATTTTTCGTTACTAATCATTAAGATATCCTAATCAATTGTGCTTTTATTAGGCTCATCGTTACTTCACTCTACCAACGAAGTGAAGGTAAAGTTTCTGCTTTGTGACCTAAGCTATAGGACAGATTGTACGACATTGTACCAAAAGACAGTTCGTCGAAAAGCGTAAGCCGCAGATACTGGACCGAACAGACCGTTCAAAGAGGATTTTGTACCGAAGACATTCAGCCGCCAGACATCAAACCAGAAGACAACTCGTCAAGGAAAAATTAAGCAGACTTTCCACCGGCAGACATTAGGAAGGCGACATTTTGGGCGTATTGTTTTCGTCCTACGGTCCGTGAAAAATTTTAAGTTCGGCGCAATGTTCGTTTGACACCATGTCTGCCGACGTACCGTCTCGACGCAATGTCGTTTCGGTCAAGTGTTAAGGGCCATCGGAATTTACGAAAGCTATTTTAATGAGAAGGTGCAATTAGTGAAGAATTTTTTCCACACTATCAAGGTGTCAACTTTTATGCTTTATTGTGTGGACTGTAATTACTAAATAATTACATACATCTTCGAATGACTTGAGTTCTTGGTTAAGCAATTTTATGCTTGCAAGGCTATTTAGTATACAGTTTTTTCCCCTAGCAGCTAGAATAACTTT
>JAAXYX010001544.1:0-22258 GCA_036851915.1 Ptenothrix huangshanensis | reverse complement strand
AAATTCATTTGTATGCAAAACGGAAGATGCTTGCCGTTACTACTAACAATACTTCTAAAAAACCTGTTAGTAAAGGTATCATCGAATTTTCTTTGACAGTCCTCGTTTTCAATCAGCACAAAGTATCGAGGGAATATTTTTACATTTTTAATCACTTTCTCCAACGTCCAAAACAAAGTTTTGTCCGTAAAGGCACCGAATTCTTCTAACGAATAGACAAAACTTTGATTGTTACACGCATGCGAAAGATATATCACAGAAAGGCATCTCACCTGGAGGAAGGCTTTTATTGTAGTGATGTAAATTGCATACCATTTTGTAACATTAATCGGTGCATAGTCTTTGGATAGGACGAGTGGAATTGTGATATCTTCCTGGTTTATTATGTCAAATGTGTCAGCATGAACGTGTGTGAAACAGTTACGCAGCTGGGGGCTTTTCAGTACGGAAGCTACGTCGAGAAATGTTTGGGGGTTTTCTAGAATTACACTAGAATATGGTGTAATTGGATAATAGTAAGTGCTAATAAATATGAGCAAGGTGAATAATTTTATGTGGGTAAAACCTGTAGTTTTCATGGCTATAATTTACGTCTAAATAATTCGTTTGCTTACAAATATCAATTCTGTATGGTCTGTTATCCTTACAAATGACGTTTGGCCTCAAAATCTAAACTTCTGTTGCAAATAGTTACAGAATGACACATTTGGATACTTTCAGCTAATGTTTGCGTAAGACAAAAACCTATTATGTCAGTATAAATGTTTACCTCGTAGCATAAAATAGGGCTTTTAAAGGGCAAGTGTGAGACTGTTAATGATTTGAATACATAAGCACATTTGGTGTAATGTAGTTAGTGTATGTCACGAAACACTTAACTGAACATACATTTTGATACTATGAATAAAGAGCTTTAACTTGTAGCCGCACTTAAAAATATGCTTTTATACTATGAAACCACCGATTCGGCAAATTGTTCTTACTTTATTTTTTTCAATAGAAATTAAGCAATTGTGTTTTAACTCCACATATTTGTATAGTGTTCTGTTGCATTATGCAAGCCAGTAATTAAAAAACACAATGAATAATTAAATAGAAATTGGATGTTTACCCATTTGAAGGAATTACAGGTAAATTATAAACAACAGGTTAAAGTGCATAATACAATTTATAACGTATATCTTTTGGGGCTCTACGGTAATAATTACTCATAATCGGTCGTCAAAGCAAATTTTTGAGTCTGAACCCTGAACTATGTATGTAGGATTTCTTGTATGTATACACAAGGATATTTGCATCAGTACAAAATTTATTTCATGTTTCTAAAAAGATGACGCTGAGAATTCAAAAGCAAATATTCAGCGTTAACCTACAAAGTTCTAACCATAGGCAGACTACATTAATAATTAATACAATATTATTTGTATATGTACAAGTACTCTCCACTTCTTATTCCGTACATTATAAGGATCCCGTCGTATATCGTACCCTCCATTTACCTTACAAAAATTTTAAAAAAGTACGCTATATTGAATATTGATAGATTATTGCATTGAATTAGAAACACGAAACTCAATCATAGAACCGTTTGCACATCCAGCAACTAGATACATTAAGATGAGTGCACCCGGATGTACTTCTACCACAACTTTTCCAAATCATTTGTATGCCAATAATTTGTTAGTTTAATATAATCTACAAATATGTTGTGCCTTCGTCGTCAAATAGGCCTATGTTTGTACATAATGTCGAAATTGTCCATTCTTTTTCAGGTACCTCATTTGTTAATTGCTGCCACTGAGCTTTACATTTTCACACCTAGTAAATTCCAAGACAAACACGAGAATAGCAATAACAAAGCAAACTCCAGAAACGTAAAACAATATCCCAATATCCGACTCGGTCATTGACAGACCATGAGATTGGGCATGTTTCTCGCTATACACAGTGGAAACTGGATCGCCTCTTCCTGCATCCGAAACTCTTAATGCATGCCACTTCTCCCAAAACCAGTAGATGCCAGATGTCATCAGAGCTTGCATACGCAGAGGAACCGTTCTGTGGCAGCTATGAAGTCCAGTAGGGAAACCGTACCTGGCATGTCGGCTAAGAAACTTATCCTTCACTTTCATATTATGCGCAAATTTGACATGCAAATATTCCTCTTTTGATTCCAAAATTGTTGCAAGTCGATTTCTTAAAAAAGTAAATTGATCATCTGGAAATACAAAAGCAACCTTTGATTGTTCCATCTTTTCTTTTTCTCTGTTTACAATTACCCAAAGGAGATTTTCGAGTTGATTGGAGCAAATGTAAAATGTGTTCTGATCTAGGACAAAATATTTTGGAAAAAACCATTCATCTAAATTACTGCGGGGATCTTTTCGCATTTGGTAGAACCACTCAAAGGCAAGCTTGCATTCAGCAAATCGGTCAACACATTGCTGCAATCTAGTCATTCCCCCAATCAACGGGACACTTATATTTTTATAACTCGTATATCTGCTTTTTATCTTTTGCATTACTGTTTTGCATCTTTTGTTTTCTACTAGACCGTAGAAGGTGAAATTATTTGATATCAAATCATCCATTGATTTCCACGTAGTTTCATACGGATGCGGAATTGTAAAGTCTGACTTTAAAAATCCTTTGTACCCGTTTGTTATAATGATGGCTGTAATAAACCATAATACAACCAACGCGTAGCACACTTGCTTCAGTCGAACCGCTGCAATGCCTGATACTTGTCTTTCGACTCCTGATTGCTCCTGCAAGGCTGCAAAGATCCAGATCCAATTGTGTAAGAAGTCTTCCGCAACTGAATTGAATAATAAATGCCGACTTGGGCGATTTGCTTTAAGGTAACTCAAATACTTTGAAGCTGCAAAAATTAGTGATAACATGCTAATAAATACAATCAAAGCAAACCACACTAAATCATCTATCGGTGAGGTAAAAATCGTGAGAGAAGTTTTACCCCGAAAAACATTGTGAGTCGTGATAAACTTAAATGGTTTTGTCAAGCCAACTGGAAATATTTCCAATTCAGACATGTATGTTGAATCGGAGTGCCCATCCACATGGTTGTAAACGAGAGGTAAGTAGGCATCATTTAGCAAGCCGAGGTTAGTTTTAACTGACGACCAATTTACAGTAGCCGTGAGAAATCTATACGTGGCATCCGAAAGTGAGGTTGGCGCTCTTCTATGAAATGGGGAATGTCCCATCAGGAAATCCTGCAGTTCCTGATGCAATAATAGATTATCCTCAATATTAGTCAGCCAGGGAAACCTTCTGTCAAAGTCCATATCGTGTTTATAGATATCTATAGCCAGGTTAAAGCATTTCATTCCAGGTACTTTTAGAGGACACTGAAAAAAAGACGATGGAGTTGATATGGAATAGACAGGGTCAATATTTCTAGGTTCGATAGCAACTTCTGTCAAATGAAATGCAGGCCTGGGGTAACGAGTTTTTGCAAAATGCAATTGAATACTAAAGGGAAGGTGTTGGGCATTATTACTAACAATAATGTTTCGAAAAAGGTTTGTAAAAGTATGTTCGGATTGTCTTTGACATTCCTCGTTTTCAACCAGCACGAAGTTTCGGGGAAATATTCTCAAATTCTCAACCACTTCTTTTAACTTTGGATACAAGGTAATGGCGCTAGTAACATCAAATTCGTCAAATGAATGGACTAAACTTTGGTTATTACACGCATGTGAAAGATATATGACAGAAAGACATCTAACACCATGGAACGCCCTTATAGCGGTGATATAAATTGCATACCATTTTTCAACATTGTGAGGTTTATAATCTCTGGAAAGTACAAGTGGAGTAGAAATATCTTTTTGGTTCATAATGTCAAATGCGTCGGCATGAACATGTGTGAAGCAGGTATTCATATGTGGGCTTTTTAGTAAAGACGCCACATCGAGAAATGCTTGGGGGTTCTCTAAGGTTAGACAAGAATGGCAACTTACTGGATTACAGTGATTTCTTAGGTATGCAAGCAAGATGAAGAAATCAGAAAAGGCAAGTGTTCGTTTTTTCATGGTTGTATTGTGAATATTAATAATTATATTCTGACACTTATTGTTTTTGCATTAATTTTCCAATTGTTGTCACCAGGAGGGAGAACTTATTACGTGAGTACAAAGGTATAATCATAACATAGAATGGTCGTTATGAACTGTAAGAGATACTGACGTTAATACAAGTAAGCATATTTTTATGTTTTGAGTATTGTTTTCAATCACCAAGCACTAACGAACTCAAATTGTAAGCTCTTGAATAAAGAGAGGGTACAAAGTAACAATATTAACTGCACTTTAAACGAACCTTTTAGCTTGAACACTCGACGATGCATTACGATATTATGGTGTGCAATTGAAATGTTGAAATCCATTTATTTAAATAAGCATGAAAAATATTTTGGCGCAAAGCGTGATGCATTACCTTCTTACTACCAATTAAAAAACAAGAAACAGTTAAATACAATTTAGCTCTTCACGTTTTTGGAAAAGCAAATAATTACAAGGAAGAAATAAACAACGAGTAAAATTGATAATGGCATTTGTTGATATTTGTTGCGCAACGTCGCCATAGTAATTTGAGATTGTTATACACGATGATTCTCACAAAATATTGATGGTAAGTGTCATTGTCATGTCACCGATATGCATATAATTAATTGCTATGTGTGTGCATTTTAGTACATAAAGTAAAATGTGAATAAAGTATACATGTACGACAACAAAAAACAAAACGTATTTATTGATTCTGAAATGAGTTTATTTTTATTTGTTTCATGTTTCATGTGAGTGCAAAGCGATGTTATTATTTTTAAATATTATTAGATTTATCCATTAATGTGTACTAACTGGGTACAAAAATAAACTTGAAATATCAAAGGGGTTTAAAATTAAATAGGTTAGTACTCTGTGTAAGTGCAATAGTAATTGCAAATAGAATAGTATTTAATTATGCTGAGATGGAACTGATCGTGAAATCCATTTGAGATTCACCAATGCGATATTCGTGTAAATATTTCAGGATTAGGAAAGATAAGTTGGGATTAAAACGCAATATTTATATCAATCTATGATATAAACATGTTATAGTAAGAGCAAATGTACAAATATGTCCCAAGTTTAGCTTTTTACGTACTCAGCTTTGTGATCTGTATCCTAGTTGCTGCTTTTTTGGCACCTTTGGCTGTCAGTGCTATTTCTTGTGTAAGAGCTGTATATTCTTCCAGTACATTCCAAAGCAAATACCATCACGGCGATAAATGAGCATAGTCCAAAAACGTAAAATAAAATCCCAATATCCGATTCGGCCATTGAGAGACCTTGGGAACTCACGTGTTTCTTACTACATCCAGTACCAACTTGAAGATCCTCTTTGGTATCCGAAAATCTTAATGTATTCCACTTCTCCCAAAACCAGTAGATTCCAGACGTCAATAGAACTTGCATTCTACGAAGAACCAAACTATGGCAGCTACGCAGCCCAGTAGGGAAACCGTACATGGCAGGTCTACTAAGAAAGTTGTCTTTCACTTTCATATTATGGGCAAACTTGATGTGCAAATATTCTTCTTTTGATAGCAGAATCCTTTCAAATCGCTTTTTAAACGACATAAATTCACCTTCTGGAAATACAAAGGCAACCTTTGTTTCCACTTCCATTTCCTTGTTCCGGTTTAGAATTACCCAAAAAAGATTTTCTAGTTGATTGGAACAAATATAAAATGCGTTTTTGTCTATGATCAAATACTTTGGATACAACCCTTCGTAAGAATGATTCAGAGGGTCTTTTTGTAGTTGTCGCATCCACTCAACGGCAAACTTGCATTCGGCATATCCTTCAATACATTGTTGAAGCCTAAGCATACTCCCAATCATTGAAACACTTATGTTCCTATAACCAATATGAGTGCTCCTAATTTTCTGCATTACTACTTTGCACTTTCTGCTGTTAA
Organism: Ptenothrix huangshanensis; assembly: GCA_036851915.1. Lineage (NCBI taxonomy): Eukaryota > Metazoa > Arthropoda > Collembola > Symphypleona > Dicyrtomidae > Ptenothrix > Ptenothrix huangshanensis. Next base: position 16,269 of record JAAXYX010001544.1, on the reverse strand, counting down.
TTAACCCAAAAAAGGTGAAATTATTCGACATTAATTCATCGATTGATTTCCACGTAGTTTCATATGGATGCGGAATTGTAAAATCTGACTTTAAAAATCCTTTGTACCCGTTTGTGATAATGATGGCTGTAACTACCCAGAAAGCAACCAAAACGTAGCAAACTTGTCTCAAGCGTACAATTTGAATTATTGATACAAGTTTTTCAATCCCCGACTGCTCTTGTAAAGCTGCAAATATTCCTAACCAATTATGAAGGAAGTTCTGAGCGACGGAACTTAAGAATAGACATTGATGTTGAGATTCTGCTTTTGTGTGACTTAAAAACTTTGAAGCTGCAAAAATTAATGATAAGGTGATTGTAAATAAAATCAAAGCAAACCACACTGAGTCTTCCAACGGTGAGGTAAAAATCGTGAGAGTCGTTTTGCCTCGGAATATACTGTGAGTGGTGATAAACTTAAATGATGTCGTCAATCCCACTGGGAACACCTCAAAGTCAGGCATGTATCTTGAATCGTACTGCGTATCCACATAATTATAAATGAAAGGTAAATAGGGATCTTCTAGTAAGTCTTTGTTTGTACTAATTGACGTCCAATTTAAATTCGATGTGAGAAATATGTACGTGGCATTCGAGAGAGATGTGGATGTTCTTCTGTGAAACGGTGAATGTCCCTCCTGGAATTCCTTTATTCTGTGGTGAATGTTTAAATTATCCGCAATATTAGTCAGCCAGGGGAATGTTTGGTCAAAGTCCATTTTGTTTTGGTAGTTATCCATCGCGAGGTCAAAACATTTTAGCTCGGGTAGCTTTGAAGGACAATGAAAATATGGCGAGGTTTTTGTTACGGAATACACAGGAGCATTAATACCTGGTTCGATAAGAACTTTAGTCAAATAGTATGTGGGCTCTGTGTAAAGATTCTTATCGAAATATAACTTAATAGCAATGGAAAGGTGTTCAGCGTTGGCACTTATAATTAACCGAAAACACATATTGGCAAATGTTTCATCGAATTTTCTTAAGCATTCTTCGATTTCAATCAGCACAAAGTATCGTGGGAATATTCTGAAATTCGTAGTCACTCGTTCCAAGTTTCGAAACATAGTGTTGCTACGAAAGGTAAAGAACTGATCGTTCGAATAGGCCGAACTTTGATCGCACACTAGTGAGAGATACATTACAGATAGACATCTAACCCCGTGGAATGCTTTTGTAGTGGTAATATAATTTGCATACCATTTTGTAACATTGATCGGTGCATAATCTTTGGAAAGGACGAGTGGAACTGTATTGTCTTGCAGGTTCACAATGTCAAATGTGTCAGCATGAACGTGTGTGAAGCAAGTATTCAATTGTGGGCTTTTTAATAAAGATGCTACGTCGAGAATCGTTAGTGAGTTTCGGAGGATTAGGCTAGAGGAAGAATGCAAGGGATTACAGAAGGTGCTGCAAAATACAATTATTAGCAAGGCAAAGAAATCAGTTGAGACAAAGTTTCGTTTTTTCATGATTAACTACAATTATTGTAATTACAATTAAAGAATTCCCTGAAGCGATTATTTTTCTCTCCCAGAACGCGTGAAACTTTGGCTTCGGAAACTAAAACGTTCAACTGAAATGGTTAAGGGATTTTTGTCATCGTAATCAATAATACAAACAAAATTACCACTTATATGCAAATTTGCAGCTGTGTAAATGAAAAATACAAGCTTACAGTAAAATATTTTAATACATCAAGCACTTCAAAAATGGCTTTATGTAACATGAATGGGAAGTTTATGTTAAACACAAAATTCGAAACTATTAGATGCAGAACTTAAAGAGAACACTTAAAAAACTTCACTTAACTATATGCCGTGTAATAATTCGAAGGGCAATAGAACGTTTAATTTATAATTGTATTTTAAAGTCTCCCATTTCTACAGTCACGAAAAATTGTTTACATCGAAATTGTTAGGTAACCGGACTTAAAAATAAAACAAATAAAAATTAGAACGAATACATATATATGTGAAATACAATTTGCTGGTCACACAATTTACACATCAACGAATAATAGTACTATATTAAAATGCAAAAAATAAACATAAATGCCAATGCAACCTCTTAACCATAACAGGCGATACTTGATAGGTTCCTATTTACTATTTATATACATAATTAGTATACATACTGTTTTAAAGAAACTTTATTAATTCTAAAAAGAGATTTTAAGCCGGTCTTTGCCGTGCATAAAATTGACAGCGTCACTTATGGTAATAAATACACGCTAAAATTATTTGTAATTCTTAATCATTTCACATCTCTTAGCATTTGACAGCATTCCACAATTTATTCTACGCTTAGACAGTACGAAATGACTAACAAGGGAGGGTAAGCAACCGGAATAATATGTGGCCCTAAATATTTTTTTCTGATTTAGTATGTTAAAAAAGTCGTTTTACTTAAAAACGCGTACGTACGTCATGGGCAAATTAGCACGCAACAGCACTTTTTTGAAGATGTTAGTTGAGCCTGATTAGCTTAATTAATTAGCTTACCTCACATTGATTTTACCTCCTTCCACCCACACATTTTTTTTAAAATAAATAGTTATTAAAATTACCTCACCTTCAAAAAATTGCATTGAGGAGCGCAATAATTGCTCCTGGAGAGCAAGTTCTTTAGCAAAATAAATTATTTCACTTCTTGAATCGAAAAATATATTTGGAGTCTCATCGTGAAGTCCGGTTGCTTGCCCTCCCTCGTAAGAAATATGAAACGAATATACATAACTACTTTATTTTATTATGCAAACACGGACAGGTAAGAATAATTAGAACAAATTCTTCCTTGACGCCACGTGGACTACCAAAGAGTCGGTCGGTGGCAGGAGTGCTTAATGGGATTTACAATTTTGCATCCCATAAGCGAGTCCCTTTCCCCACAGCATGGAAAGTTCAGGTGACACTGCCAAGGTGAACCGCAGTCACAAGATTCACCTGCTTCAAGTTCTCCTGCAAAGACCAAATTAATACTGTTATAGCTTGATGGAATTGTCATAAATCGTCTCACAATTCAACCACGTTAGCCTGTAGCAGAAATTATACATACTACACCTAGACCGTCGACCTTACCATTGCCACAAAATTCGGTTTTGTCATTCTGCAAACAGGTCGACCCACTTGATGAGAGAAACATTGTAATTTGATCTTTTGCACAATTGGAGAACCGAAAGGAGTTCGGTCTTATGCCAACATTAATTTGCTGTATAGGATCCATCGGAAATGGATCCAAGAATTCATTCAGTTTATTGCCGACACAGTCAGGATCTGTTATAGAGTTATGGGTAGCTCCGAACAAATGCCCTAAAGAATGCATCACGCCCCGATATACGTCGTACTTGTTTATCTTGTGATTGTGAAGGAAACCGGATATAAGGCCAACATTATTCGGTCCACAGAGACCGCCTAAAGCAAAGGAAGTAAATGCACAAATTCATAAACTGGTCGGTAAATAATAAAATGCGTAACTAAATGTATATGTCAACGCAGAATTAATTGCTTACGCTCATTTGCAGCAGCAACACTGGGCATCATATCATGGTACATAAATCCTAAAATGGCGCAACAACCCTCGAATTTATTGCTCAAGTCCCTACTTGCCATCAGCAACGCAGATTGTGCTGTCAAATGCATTGGATCTCTTGCAAATTCATTTAGAGTGTCTCTTAAATCTTTTTGTTCCACGACAGCAGGTGCTTTGGGTTTCATATTTCTCCTCTCCTCTACTTCTTGTTCTTCACTCTCATCATTAAAAAATCCAGGAATATCATAATTTTCATCAAAAGCATCCCCCCGTTTTTTACGTGTGACGAATGAATCAACATCGATCTCATTATTAACAAGACTTCCAAAATACTTGCCAGCATTGAACCTCACAGCGGAAGCAGCTCTTCGTTTTCTTCTTTTACCTGCTTTACCAGTAACAGATCCGCCTGAAGGACTCTTGGTATTTTTTTCCTGAGGAGCTTGTGCAGCACCTGCACTACCTGAAGCATCTGTGCCAGCTTTCAAACTCACGGAATCCGTCAAAATAATATTTTTGATACGAAGCCCAATATTCTCCGGGATGCCATCCTGGTTGAAATCAATTGCTCGGAAGATCCAATTTGTGAATTTGATAATGTCAATTATCTCCGAGATTCCATGTAGAATACCGCCGCTCAAACCAAACGCCTCTGCAAAATGAGGCTGGATCCAAATGCAAAGTTGACAAATGGACGAGTGCTCATTGCGTATGTCAAAGATGTCGGAATTCGTGTGACCACTTCGGAATCCAATATCACTGCTTATATCATTATCCATGGATGTAGAGATTGCATTCTCGCCAAAGAATTTGTTGAAATTGAATAAAGTGTCACGCTTTCTCCTTCTTTTTCCCGTAGCTTGAGCCTGAGGTGTAGATGATTTTCCGAGGTTTTGTGATACTTCTGTGGATGGAATAAAGTTGGTAGGTAACGGAGTAGTTTCATTTTCATGCAGTACCTCAGTGCTTCCTACAAATTTAAAGGGTGTATCATTCTTTCCATCGGTTCTTGCACCAGTAGGTGATTTGATTGGGCTGGTCTTTCGAGCCGGATCAGTGCTTAATTTTGTTATTACTGGTACAGCCATTTTCTCTGTACTTGACCAAAATTTTTCGTAGCCTTTGGTCGTAGGTTTAACAACTACTTTCTTTGGTGGCTGCGTCGTTACCTTCTTAGCCTCGGGAGGATTTGCTTTTGGCTCCGTTTTCACAACAGGTACTGCTGCCTTCGTAACTGGTGCTTTCTGTGTTACTGCACCAGTTGCAGCCTTCTTGGCATTTGTAGCAGGTAATATTCCTGGGCTCATTCTGGACGCCAAGGGTGAAACAGGAGTACTTCTGAAGAGAGTGGGATTCCAAACGCCTTCTGTAGAATGCACTGGTTTCGGAAAAGTTTTACCATCTACTTTTGCAGTAGTAGCCTTGCGAGTGGTAGGGGCACGAGTGGTAACTTTTTTCGCCGTTGTTGGTTTGGTCGTTACAATATTTCTTGTATTATTAGCGAACTCAGTAGATGGTACAAAAGCATGAGGTTTTATGGTCACCTCTGGAATGTGCCCTTTAGGGAGCCGTTCCGTTGAATGGAAGGGATAGGAGAACTCAGTAGATCCTAGGAATTGAAAGGGTGGCATGGTTAAATTTGACTTGGTCACATCATTTTCATTTAAAATTGTAGAGTGTGAGAGGGCTCTTGGTTCTGTAGTGGCTTTAGTATATTCCATAGGATCCGTGGAATAGTAGGGAGTGGTACTTACAGTTGGTTCCGGGGTTGTGGTTTTGGTAACGATTACAATCACATCTACTACAACATTGGTTGAATTGGCATCTGTAATTATCCCTGAAACCTCTTTACCACTAGGGTCAATAACAATTATAGTTTGATTCTTTAACTTCTCAGGTTCTTTCGTTTTAGTGGGATCGATGACAATCACCATAGACGAGGAATTTCTATCAGTAACATTTCCGGTAAAAGCCGGTGTCGGATTAATGGTCTTTGGATGTATGATAACATCAACTTTCTCCCCCTTATTAGGTACTGGAGGAATAACATTGCCGTCTATAATAATCTTCTTGTCATCAACATCTATAATTGTTCCATTAAACTTTGACCCATCTGGCAGTATCACGCTGGTTTTCTCCCCTTTTTTGAACTCCGTGGGTGGATCTATTACATCTATCACAACTACCATTGTAGTCTCATTCACCCTTGCAGTGCCATTAGCGAATTTGAATTTATTATCAGGATCAACTATTACCACTTTTTGCTTTTCAGGTAATATGTCGATGATTAAACTACTACCGTTCTGACCAGTGACTTTAGCCTCAAAAGTTTTATTATCAACGACAATTATAATCGTGGATGGAATCACAATCTCCTTAGGATTCTTGCTTGGATTGATGGGATCAATTATCATATTAGTGGAATTTTTGTCCAGAATATTCGCATTAAAAGGGGGCATGAATGGTGGTTCTGGTTCTATGATGACGACAACAGCTTTTTTACCAGGTGGAATTGGGCTGGTTGGTAGTCTAAATGATTCTGTAGAATGAAATGGAGGAATGATGGGTTCAGTTGAATAGACTGGTTTATGTGGACTAATTTTTTTTGGAGTTACTAATTTTGCAGTGGTTGGCTTAGTAGTTGGCCTAACAGTTGGCCTTGGAGTAGTAGGAGGTCGTCCTTTTCCCTTGGTTGTTGGCGCTAATGTTCGAACATTGCTTTTTGTCGTGCCTTTTTTACTTTTACCATCAGGCGTAGGCGTAGGAAGCTTCTTTCCTCGGGTAACTTCTGTGGAGTGAACGATCGGAGTGGTCTGAACTGTCGAGTGGAATTCTTTTGGTACAGAAGGGGTAGTTTTGACAGTTGTTTTCTCCGTCCTTTTAGTCGTAATACGAATCTTTTTACTTGTTGGAATTATTTTTCCTGTAGTCGTCATTGAGCGAGTTGTGATCGTGGTCCGATGTTGATCTGTCGAGTGCAAAATTGGCGTCGAGGGAGTCGAGGCTTCGGTGGAATGTACTAAATTCTTTTGTGTTGACGTTGTTGATCTGGTGGAACGAATTGTTGTAACCCTTCTAGTAGTTTTTCTTTCCACAGTTTTACGACTAGTAGTTGAGCTAGTACTAGTTCTGCTTGTAGCAGTTAATCGAGAAAATAGTGTCGAACGAACTATTGGAGTAGTGATAACGGTTGAATGAACCGCCATCGGGGAAGTAGTACTCGACGACGTACTCGTTGTTTTTCTAGCAGTTGTGGTGGGACGCTTTGTAGTAGGTTTAGTTGTAGTTCGAACAGTCGTTTTAGGAGCTTTTGTTGTTGCTGTGGTTGTCGAGGTCACAGTGACATCAGTAGAATGACCCCGGTCCACGGTAGAATGCACCGGGGTTGTTGTACTTGTGCTACGAGTAGATCTTGTAGTAGGTACAGTTGTAGTCTTAATAGTGGTTGTGATCGGTTCAACTATAATCTCCACTACAATTTCAAGCATACCTTGACTGTCATTAGTAGCATGCACTATCAATCCGCTTCTCCTACTCAAATCATCAGTCTGATTAACAACCGTGACCGGAAACCGGTGAAACTTCATAAGGTCAAATTTGATATCGGTTTTAAACACTTTTATATCCACATGAGTTGCATTTTCATCAATGATAACTCCTTCAAGTCGTGTATTCGAAATGGCTCTACCCGCTTGTAGAGTTGGGAAGATTAAACTACTATTAAAGGGAATAATGTTGACCCAATATTCGAGTGGAAGGGAAGTTATACTTTTTTCGGTAGAGTGAAAAAATATTGTCGAAGGAGTTGTTACTTCTGTGGAAAGTTTGTCAGTGGTGGTGGTTGTACTTTGTGTTGTCGTTGAAGTGGAGGATGTGGTTGTAGATGTTGAAGTGGTTGTTGTAGTAGATGTTGTAGATGTGGTGGAAGTTGTGAAGAGGGTCGAGTGAGGTGGAATGATTTTTGTAGTGGTCGATGTTGACGTTAATTCAGTTGAATGCGTAAGGGGTGTAGTGGTGGTTGATGTAAAATCTAGAGGATCTGTGGATTCGTAGGGAGTGGTACTTTTAGTTGATTCTGGAGTCGTAGTTGTAGAAGTTGATGGGGTAACAGCTGTTGAATGCGAAAGGGGTGTAGATCTCCTTGATGTAATTTTAGTTGATGGAGTATACACTTTTGTAGAATGAAAAGTGAATGGACGCAAAGTTGTGGTTGTACTCGTAGTTGAGGTGGAGGGTTTTGTAGTAGTGCTTGTAGATGTTGTGGGGGCTGTTGTTGTGGTGGTTGATGTTGATGTCGAAGTTCTTGTAGCCTCTGTGGAGTGAGTTATATTCGGAGGCGTTGCAACGGATGTCGAGTGGAAGTAGCTAGCATTAGGTGTGGGGGCATAGGTTAAAAATGTCGAATGGAGGAGTTGGTATGTTGTACCCACTGATGTTGAGTGGAAAGGGGAGGTTGTTGTGGTAGAACTTGTCGTGGTTGCTGTGGATGTTGTTGTTTTCTTCGGAGTTGTTATTGGCGTCGAAGTTAAGACGGAAGTCAAAGTCGCGAGTATAGTAGAATGAAAAGGCATCTCGGTGGAATGTGAAGGGGTACAGGATGAAGTTGATGATGATGAGGTGGAGGTTGTTGTTGAAGTAGTTTCTTTCAGTGTGGAATGTACATATGGTTTAGTAGTGGTTAGGGCGGAATCACCGGGATCTGTGGAGTGAGTGAAAAGGTCATCAAATGTATTCCTAGTAGGGCGTGTGGATCCGGGTTTTGTTACTTTAGTTGATCCCGTTGATTTTGTTACTTTTGCTGAACCCGTTGTTTTTGTTACTTTTGCTGAACCCGTTGTTTTTGTTACTTTTGCTAAACTCGTTGTTTTTGTTTCTTTTGTTGACCGGGTTGATTTTATTAGTCTCGTTGATCCTGTAATTATTTTTGGTGCTTTCGTTGACCCTGGTTTTGTTGAAGTTTTGTCGGGCTTTCTACCACCACTACTTGCGCTGGTCCTGCTAGTGTATTTGTCAGTTTTCCCAGCATCACCACTACCACTGGCATGGGATATATACTCAAAGATAATTGCATTATCGCTATCCGTGTATTTTAGCGATTTGGCGGATAAATGAGAGTTGTAGAGCAATAAGTTGGAAATTGGTTCGACATAAAAGACTATGTGATACAGGCGGTATTTGTCGTAAAGGCGGATGGTGCCGTAGAATTTGCTGAAAAGAGCGCAAATATGGATTCATGAGTATACGTACTTATGCACCCTTTTTTCGATCTCCGAAGTCTTTCGGAACTATACCTTCAAAATATTGGGAAAGTTGAGAAAGTTTAGCATTTTTTACAAAAATTAAAAAGTTGGAAAATTAATTTTAACTCATGTAATTGCTCAGAAACTCTTGAACAGCTAATGTATATTACGTTTAGATGCCTTTTCAATGATAGCTTAAAAAATGCTCGAAAAAAATAATTAACTACTATAAACAAACTTGATTTCTCATTTCGACTTACTTTGCAATCAGATAGCCCTTCACAACTGAATTTGGCTCGCCAGCAATAAATCCTGTGATGGGGTTGACCATATTGTGGATATTTTCAAGTGTTATGTCAGCTCCTTCCACGTTTATCTTTAGGCTCTGAAATAAATTTGAAATTATTTCCAAAGGTTATATGATCACAATCGGGATAGTGGTACATACAACTTTTACATAAGCTTAATTTACTCATTTTTAAATTAACAATAATTAAAGCTATCAAAAAACCCTGAGAAGAATCAAAACCACTTCGAAGCATTTTAAAGCATTTGGCTATAAGTATACCTACATTCTCTGAAGTCTTTCGAAGTCCAATCTTAAAATCAGCCTGTGAGCATCTGTTACTTAACTGTTACTCATCTCTGGGATTAAAGGAGTAAGAAAGTAATAATTTTTAAGACCATGGGAAGCACAGAAGCGATTTGTCACATGCCGGGCAAAAGTTACTTTGCAACTAATTATATGTAATTACGTTCCGTTAACGATGAATAACATCTCGACCCTAGACAATGATATTAAGTTTACTAAGAATTTCTGACAACGCATTGCAGATTGGAAATATTCTGATGGACTAAAGTCAAAGACTCACCGCCCACCATTTGATAAATTGGCACATGTAATTCTCCCAATTAACGCCGTATTAACATCGTCGGTGAAGAGTCAAAAGGACATAAATCCAAATTCTGCAAAAAGCAACACGAACTAAATCCAAAAAGGCTACGTAAAATGCAAAATGACCTAAACGAAACCATGAATTTTGGTTTTCACATTTTTCAAATTGATTTTTAGGACGCTATTCCCTTTTTGAAATGTCGTATTTAGAAAGTTCATCACTTGTTGAAAAATCCTAATTACATACAACACTTCACACGTTTTGAACAGGCGTAATTAAACGTTTAGAACTTTTTAAAAAGCTGTATCGCAAAATTTTGCGAAGAAAAGCGTCAAGTCGGTCGCCTTAAATGTAAATAAAAAATACCGGAAAACTTCAAATAAGAGCCTGCGTCTAAAGACAGCCGGAGAGAGGCGTCAATACTTACAATGATAGCCGGGGCTCTTATTTGAAGCTTTACGGTAGGTACCTACCTAAATTCATTAGGAAATTATTTAAGCACTACTACATAATCGTATGCATTTTTTCTAAAAATTCCCAGAGCAACTTTTTGTCTTTCCTAATCTGGAGAATTAATAGAGATGGAGAATTAAGATACATTTTGCAAAATTTGGGACAGAAAAATAAAATGAATTCATTGAGCTGTGTGTACAGGTAATAAATTAAGATCAATCATGCATAAACCTACGCAGACAATTGTTTCTAAAAAGCCAACCGAGGAATCAAGCGAGAGAAGGATCTAATTTCGGTTTTTGCTTTTCAGTTAGAAAATATTATAAGGCAAACTAGTAGAATCATTCGAAGAAGTCCGTTACTCGATACGCATTCTTTAGTACAATACGTAAAAACTATAAATATCTCCTGCGAGGAATTAATTACCGTATCGAATAACTCCGTATCAGGCTCAAAGTCATCCTTAAACAAGCAAATAGATCGGAATCTTCTGTAATCCTTAATAAGCCGAAGGTGCAAACTAACTTCACAATCACTGTTTCCAAAAATTTGCTCCTGTAGAACCGTGAGTTTGGAAGGAATGGTTTCGTACCCTTGGTGGACTTTAGTACTGAGGGGAAAATGTACCATGTGAGCAGATCTATGTCTCTCTGCCCAAATGTCGATTGCAATTTGTTCAAGAACTTTCTGTTCCTTGTGATTTCCTTCAGTGGGCGAACTCTGAGCAGACACCACGTTTGAATGTAAAATGTTTGCGGTAGCTAATAAACAACAGAGTATGAGAAGTTTTAGTGACATGGTATTGAGAAGACCTAGAGAAATGTCATGATGGTACGTGAATCGTTTTTGCAATCACACTGTCAACTTGTAAGAAATTAATGGAAAAATGAAAGGATTTCACATAAAAGTTCAAGTGCATTCATTTTCGTAAATACTTGTTACTTTCAATGCCGATGTGCAGTTATTTTGTTTACATAACAGGATCAATTAGCTGAATTTAAACACTTGTTATTTTTGGGAACAGTTCCAACTTGTGAGTTCGTACCAAAAATGCATGTCAAATGTAATGCTTACATATAGTTGAACCTGAATAATACTGTCAATGAACGGTGGTAATGACATCAATTGCAGTAGCGTAGCTAGAAGTAGGCCACGTAGGTCTGGCCTACAAATGATTTTTGAAAAGACCCTGCCTTGTTCTTGTTTAAGACGGGCGAAAAAAGCCAATTTTTTTAAATTTAAGCGAAAACGACGCAGCTTTTTACACGAAAAAGGCGTAACTTTTTTTTTTAATAATTAACACTACATAGCATGCAGTTTTTTTTAAATACACTGGAGATCAAATTTTTTTCGGGCCTACACGAAAAAAATTCCTGCCGACGCTACTGATGTTAAAAATGAGTAATTATATAAAGTTCGTGAAATGAATCAATAAAATACCTGGATACAGCTTACCTACTGTGCTTGTTGGGGTTGGGAATATTGCTCGCTTATATTAAATAGTGAAATCCCGGGTTACTCGTGCTTGCGATTTAAGGAGTTGCAGCACCTCTAATATGTAGTAATGTAGTACATATGCAAGGGTAAGTGTATATAGATGCAAATGAAAAATTAACAACAATAATATGTACATGAAGTTAAATAAGTTCACAGTCAAGTAGATTTCTTGCAAATGGGCATATGTTTAAAAATCCAGCTTTATTGTTGGAGACATAAAGAGGGTATTAAGATTAGTTTGATGTTACCCATAATTGTCGATCGATTACGCAACATCCGTTTGATTTAAATTTCAACTCTTTTAAGAGTCATTAAGGAAGAATACATTGGTGTAGATGTCCCTAACTCTTAGTCAGTGCAACATTCACATGATTCTGGTTACAAGAACAAGATATAATTAAAGAAACGGACGCGGGAACACTTTAGCACATGGTTATTAGACAATTTGACAATTTCTTCAGGTATGTATGTACACTGTAAAAACGAACCGTAAATAATCGTAAAACAAGAAACAATGCACCGGAATCTGAAATGTCCAAAACCAACTAGTAATAAAATACCTGTAGGCTTTAGACATTTTACGCGCATCAGTTTTTACAGCGTACCAACATGTGCACCGGTCTAATTACAACAATCAAGACACACAATCATGATTCGGCATAGATTTCCTCTTATTTACAATAACAAACGGTCACACTGACGGGTGATACTTGAATTGAAATACATATAATACAACTACATATAGATTTGGCAATCAAGTTGTTAGTACGTGAATTAAATTCCCCTGGTAAGTCATAACCTACAGTAATGATTAAGATGATACAACGAGCAATACGAACTACGAACATACAATTAATGATTCAGGTACAAAACAACTACAACGTAATTATAGAAACTGTTAATCAAGCTCAAGATGGAACACACAGTAGTTGCAGATTACGCACGACGTTGCAAAAAGTGTCACAGTAATTACATAATTACTCCACTCGTCATTTACGCTCAATTTTACATGCACTTAATCTTGTCACACCGTCACTAATTTACATATTCGGTTGCATCGCTATCTTTGGGTTCAAAATCTTTGGTAACAAAAGATCGCGATCGCGGTTATAACACCGCCGCAATTATATCTGCGATCAAAACACCGTAAATCGATACATGCATTATATTAGAAACAAAGCTTTGACGGATGACGGATATTTAAATAATTACTGTGATTGTTCATAATTACACTTTAGATCATTATTTCGTAGACGACGCTACTATTTGTGACACGGATAAGGTGATTAATTTAAACAACGGATTTTGACACTGTAAAACAGCAACTTGTAAATGACTTGGAGAATCAAGAGGCCCAAAGATGTTTCTAGACGTCACGTGCATTGCACCATGCAAATAATTTTAAAAGTAACTGGGTTGTGAAACCAGTTGGTTTTGGTTTGGTTAAACGTGCCGGATGCGTATATAACAGTAACGCGACTTACAGACTTAACAATAACAATGAACAAGGTAACTAATACATATATGGATTTTAGGAGACTTAATATTTAAGGAATAAGATTTTTTGTCACATAGCTTTCTTTTCAGTCAGTGGACTCCTAATAGTACGGATTCTCATACAATACTTATGTATCTGTACAGGGTAATAAATAGTAAATATAACAACAATAATGCTCATTTTTGTTGCACAGTATTCTTTTACATACAACGCTGCAAAGTTGGGAGTCAGAAATACATATTTGGATCAAGTTAATTACGTATAATTACAGCTAAACATTCACACGTTCACCTATCACTCTTACTTTAATAGAAGCGTTTGCTTTATCACTCCATCCTTCCATTTATTATGGATTAAAGTATACAGATATTGCCCCACCGACTGCCACACGAAAGTCAAAATCAAAGATAAGTTGAAGAAGCAACTACAGCGTAGTTTTAATTCGTTATTTTTTTTCTCACATATTACCAGGCCTTGCCAAACAAGAATTTCGCATGAAAGAGGAAATGCATTTTGGATTGTAAAAGACTAGCTAAATAATCTCAATATACCTACCTGCATTGTTAAACCAAAATATGGAAAAAAATAGGAAATTTAGGGAAGACCGAAATCCGGTTTTATGAAGCATAAAACATAAATTAAGATTAAATGCTAAATGCAGCAAGCTCGTACATAGAAAACCGCTACTTAATAATACAAACAGAAAAATCCGACAATTTCAGGAAAAGTTAGGAAGCAAACCCCAAAACACAGGATATAATAAGAAAATTTGACCCTGAGGAATTAGAAATACCTACCCTCGAAGGCAGAGAATATTAAATTTGATTCAAAAAATAGGGAATATTAAATCTGACCTTGAAAAATCGGAAATATTAGAACTTTTGATCCCGAAAAATTAGGAAATGCCAGAAAACTGAAAAACAGGAAGTATCATTAAATTTGACACGAAAAATAGGAAATATTAAATCTGACCTTTCAAAATCGAAAACATCTTAAAATTTCATCCGAAAACAATTAGGACAATTATGAAAAGAAGAATAACAATCAAATCTGCTTCTGGAAAACAGGAAATACGGGAAATTGGAAACAAAACAAACAAAACAAAATATCAGAAAAACTGAGTATGAAAAACAGCAAAACGTGAAAACTCGGGGTCTAAGCCACAAAATGATGATTTAAAAATCAGAACATTTGACAAGGCCTGATTATGACACATTCAGAAGCATTACTCACAACTCAAGCAACGAAAATGTTGTAGTTACCAAATCATGAATGCAGCATGGGTATTAGTAAACTAAGTAGGTAATTAGAAAGCTAGCATAAAAAGCGCATATGATTAGTAATGTGTAAACGAGAATGACGAAGAAATACTAGTATTAGTAATTTCACGATGAAATTAATGGCAAAATGGCATATAATACTATTAATCGATCAAAACGTACGACCACAAGGTCAACGCGAAAGCAGCTAAAGCATCAACACACCCTTAATAAATCAATAATGTCAACCTTTGACCCGCAGTTAGTAATGTAATAATCAGACTTAACTATCAATAGCTCAGCCTTAAACCCAAAAAATGACTCACTGACAACAGTCATTCAATTTCGATGCTTAGTCCAAATATTCTAAATTTTACAAAAGTCCGTACCAAATTTACATTACATATATATATATATATAATTACGAATTACATAGTTATAATATAGCGACCGAAATCCCAAATACGATAACAAATTAATCATGGATTAATGGTTACATGGTTATCATCAGATTGTTTATCGCTATCAAACATAGGCTTTCAAATGTGTAGAAATTACTAGGGTGGTAACCTTCTTTAAAATGAATCCCATAGCAATTTTTATAATTGTACAAAGAAACATAGATAGTGAATAACTCGTAAATATGTATCCACAATTATTTTTTACAAGTTGAACAGACCAAAGCAAAGTACATAACAAAGTTGAAAACAAGTCTTTGGAATTAAAACTAATGGAAAACGTCATTACTCGAAACGAATAATGATAAAACAAAATATACAAGGGAATGAAGGACAAGAACAAGAATGTTAACTTAAGAACCACGTTCCTAAAAACGGGTTTGTCATTTGAATAGGTGTCTCTTAGAATGGAATATGGGAAATAATCGGAATATGGTACAAAAAAACACTCGTAACGAGCAAAAGTAACACAGAATGCTACCAATTTCGTAAAGGTAGGTGGTTAGGTATGTAGGTAGGTTAATCATATCAATAATAGTAATCAACAATCTCATCTGATGACCGTCGTAACAATGGAATGAGCGATTCTTCTCATTTGACTAAAGCACCATTGGGGAAGAGAGCACAGCTCAACCATAGCTATCTGCAAACAACCAAAATTACACAGTCAAATCATCTCATGCTCCTTTATACATAAATCATTTCTACCATCCGATCACGGATGCCCCATCATAACACCATCCATCTGGATAAATACTTGCAAGCTTACCTGACAAAAATGATTAATGTATTCTTGAAGCCCCCAAGGGCCATGACCTCCATTCAAGTACAGGACGTACGTGAATCCATCCTTCGCCCTCCCACCGATAGAATAGTAATAAGGCAGGAATTTGTGCACTCTGTACAAAATAAATAGATTCAAACGACTATCATTAACATTTCTACACCCAGAGAGTACCCGGGGTGGGTAGCTGAATGCTACAGCTGCCGCCGAAACTTTGGAAAAATTATACCTTTGCATAATTGAAAAAATTTCCCCTTCTAATGCTAATTGGAAAAAATACGCCCTTTCAAAAGTATAAAATGGAAAAATTTGGCTTTTTTAAAGTGATAATAAGGGAAAACTACACTCATTTAGGAAGTTTTAACAGAAAAATATAGTCCTATTAGAATAGTGTAAAAAGTGTATTAAAAAAATTCGCCTTCAAAAAGTATTACCTAATTAGAAAAAGTAAACCAATACAATTATAACTTGCAATATTTATATTATTTCCAAAAACATTTAATATTAAGTAATAAATACTTAATAGTAGTAACAATACAGATAATAATTTTAATTGAAAAATTATATTTCAAAAACTGTTAATTTGAAAAACATAGCAACACCCCCCCCCCC
>JAAXYX010001543.1:0-22273 GCA_036851915.1 Ptenothrix huangshanensis | reverse complement strand
ATCATCGTACGTGGGGCGATTTTATATTCGAAATCAAAATGCATAATATTACTTTGTGCTTGACTTATGTACAACCTAATCTAGCACCACGCTTATCTGCAGACTAAAAAACATACACGGAATCAGATCAGATGACAACCAGATTGCTGAAGTGTTAAGATGCAATCGTAAAATTGCTGGTTATTAGGGACCAGTGAACAATGTTGATAGCTAATAAACACCTAGCACGAAATATTCAAAACCTATACGAGTATCTCATTAATTTTTACTCAGGGATTGGTGCAGTTGCTGCATAAAAACAAGTCTTATTTAGCGAATGTTTCTCTTGTTGTTGGTCATTGGTATTGGTGCATTTGAGCCCAACAACAAGCCACAACTAATCTTTACAAAATCGTAATAAATACCATAATTTATTCAGATAAAAAGTATAACCAATAACAAGATTATAATATGTAACCATAATTTCCACATATTTAGCGATAATACTTGCGTGTAGTCATAGTCATAATTCATAATATCTAATAATATTCTTGTAATTATAGGATTCGGTGCAACTAAATTTTTGCATCGTAAGCGCATAAACACATTACAAACATTTAATTATGTGAATGTCCGTTGTGTAACAACGTAATTACAAATAAATACTTTATTCAATGGTCACAATGAAATGATAGCATTTCCTACACAAATTTANGCAACTAAATTTTTGCATCGTAAGCGCATAAACACATTACAAACATTTAATTATGTGAATGTCCGTTGTGTAACAACGTAATTACAAATAAATACTTTATTCAATGGTCACAATGAAATGATAGCATTTCCTACACAAATTTAGCATTAAATTTAAACATGCTCACATTTCAACTGATTGCTAACACGGATAATCATGGATATTTGTCATCACTACTATAAGTACCTAGTATCATACCATGACACTTGTTGTTTACAGTAACATAATTAATTGTCAAATACGTACCTATGTACAAGTGATTCGTGTTCTTGACGACATCAACGACCTACTACAACAGGTTCCATTAGCGTAACTAGTAAATCTAGGTACCTAAAAAAATTGTCCGCAGCGTACAGAGGTGATCACTACATACAAAATTATAATTGATTATTCTATAATCGGATTAAATGGAAGTTCCAATAGAATCAAATTACTTCACACCGCTACCGAAAGACTACGATTATTTTACTTTTCCGCATAAATCATCACCGTTTCTACTTTTATGTAGCTAATAATTACATATAGGTACATACATGAACCTAATCTGATATCCGGTAGAAACGAAACAAGTTTTGCCTCGTATGTACATCATGATCATGTCTTTTGGTAAAAACGTAAAAAGCTCTTCCTTATACAGGGTGATTTCTATTTAGGAATAAATACTTTGACACATCCAATTTCGCCATCGTATCTTAAAATGTTACCAGTTACCACTCTTAAAGTTTACGTTTACCTATGCTTAAAAGTATGATTAAGGTAAGTAAGTTATTACACCTATAAGTTATTACCGTCAAAATTTTCATAAATTAATAGTACGAATATATACATATCAATAACTAATTATATATAAGTAATCATATTGAATGGTATGATGCTTCCTTATTCCCCCAAAACACGTTCAAGTTTCGAAATTGTAAACCACATATTCACAGTTGAACATAGCATGAAATGATTATATTATACATAGACTTTACTTCAATGGAAAGAACTTGCAAACTAATCGACATTTTGAAAAAGTTTATCCATATTCCACAATTCACATACATAATACACACATACAATACAAAACTTTGTGATTTTTAATTTGGCTGACTAGCAAAAATATTGGTACAATTTTCATTACTTTATTCTTTAAATGACTTCATAATCGGCTAATTCCTATTCACAATACGTTGTATCTCAATAGTTCTACTTTAAATGCAGATATTTAGTATCTATTAATCGACACATCTATCATTGTTTTAGTTTCCCTACCGGTACCTACATATTACATATACATACGTTGTTGTTGCATCGGTATGCCAGTTCACGACGATTAAAGTCTGGTCATAAGGTTAACATAAATGGTCCAACAAAAGTAATATATAGATAACAAAATTAATAGCTCATTACGTTAAATGCCAATGATTCGTAACAGGCTTAGCAAAGTGTCGAGCAGCAGACCAACTCTACAGTCTACAGCTCAAAAACCTCTCAAAATAGACTAAGTGAGCAAACCATACAAACATGATACTTACATAGCTGTCTCTCATACATCCACCAAAATATATGCAAAACCTCAAGAAATTCATTTTAGCAGATGCAACGGCACAGTGCATAGGTAAAGGGGTCTACACTACCATAAAAATATCTCATAGTTATTACTGATTTATTCCAGTCCCTTCTTCAGTCCAGTCCACCAGTACTAGTTTTAACCTTAAGTTTCTAACCTTTCAAGTTATAGAAAAATTTACTCCAAGTAAACAATCCCCCTTACTATTGTAATGTTACAATAACTATTTCCATTACCATACTTAAATATACCACAAAATCCGCAGGTTAACATTTATGAATTGTTAATAAACGCACCATACATACATAACCTGGCTTACAGGGTACGTAATAACGAATTCCAGAGGGAGTTCAAAAGGACTACAAAACACTACTAGTTAGTGGTCAACTATTAAAATCGCTAATTAATGCCAACAATGAAACTGCTAATATAACTGCAAGAATCTTACCACAGATCAAAAACAGAATCAACAAAATAAAATAATTAGAGTCAGACTACTAGAGAACGAAATAATATCTAAAAAACTGAATAGGTAGGTACTTGGAAAAATATCGAAGGAGTGGTTAAATGGATCAAATCAAAGCGGCGTGGTTAGACCGAATGAAGCTGCACTGTAGTGATTGTAGTAAACTTCATTTTCCCTGTAATCTAAAGAAATTCAAATAAAAAGTACAATACAATGTATGTATAAATTCCCATTCAATTTTCACTTTCAAACGTCCACAAATTCAATAAGAAAGGTACACAGGTAAACACATTTAAATTTTCTAATCAAATCATTCTTCGCCTCAGTCTCATCTACTATTACAATTAATTACATACCCTCGAACCACAAGCACACTAAAAAATCTATGCATACCTACATGATACATCTCATTTAATACTAATATTTCACAAATTCACACCAAAAAACCCCTGTTCCCTGCGCTCAAACTTACTAGTACACATCACATTTTAGACTCGACTACATACCTCATTATTTTCGTAACCCACTATTCTATTCCCTCCTATCATTATTTATTAAAACAAATAAGTATACTCAAGATCCTACACCTAGCGATCTTACTTATAGTATTTACTCCATGTCATTCTCATCAATCAAAAAATTCTACGTGTTACGCTCAAGTGGATTGCCGTCCACTAGTAGATACGTAAGAAATACGAGCAAACGAAGCACAATGATCAGACGTGAACTGAACAAAAACAGACTGACGGTAACGTAAAGGTTCGCGAAAAATGATCCCGTTCCGTAACCACCGAATTTCCTCTTGAACAAATTTTGGCAAACTAACATTAAGTCTGGTTCGAGGAGTTAACACGTGGGTAGGTAAATCAGAATCATGAAGAAATGTTTGTACATGATTCATAACAATAACAAAATAAAACAACAAGATGTGGCCACAATTAGGGAAATTCATTAGTACACTAAAAAAATAAATAGTAGAAGTAAGTCGAAGTTATTTTCACGTCAGGCTAGAAATATTAATGCGTTTCAAAGATTATGTCTACATAAACTACGCAAAATGTTTGTGCTTTGCGTTTCTGTGTCCAAAAAAAGTGTCTTCACTGCAGTGTCATGAACGCAGCTTCTTACACAATTCTTGTAACCGTAACCGTGTTAGAATTAGAATGTTATTGCATAGAATAAAAGATGAAAATACATATAATTACATAGAGAATGATCGGCACACAGGACTGACCAGGTCCTCCCAGCATATAAAATACCATTTAAGTCAACATAATATTATGAGCCCAGAAAAGAGAAACAAACAATATGTGAATACAAGCATGTATATCGATAATTACCTCATACTTATAATTATGCTTATTTAGCTTATGAGAGCGAGCAAGGTAAGCTTTCTGACTGTCCGACACGAATTATTGTTTTTGCGTAATGGCAACCCAAAAACCGTAGACCTGATTAAAACATTACCTTATTGAAAATTAAACATACTTGTAGTCTGTTATCAACAGCGTCATAATTCTAAATAGAATATTAGTAATAGGATTTAATACTATGCGTAAAATTATACCTATATGGAGGGTCATTAAGAACTGTCAATGTAATTATCATTTCGTAAAATGTTTTCACTTCTCAAATCTTCTGGGCTTACATCTGAATGTAAAAGATGAATTGAAATAATAAATTTTTGCTCTTACCAAATTGGACTGTAGACCGAGAAACGAAAAGGGGAAACCAGGAGACACTTTACAGAGACTTCTTTTTTATTTTCGAAAAAAATGTTTTTTGCTCAAATTAACTTTATTTGAGTTGCCTCACAAAAATAGCCAACTTTCAGAATGCGTACCCTACCTTCCCTATAGTAAATAAGATGAATTACAAATTACACACAAGATCCTGATTAACACAAGTGGAATACGCTTGACTACCAATGAAATCATTTCTTGATCCGATACATACAAAAGTGAATCTTCCTCAATTCCTATAATTCCCAGATAAATAAGGCTGAACAAACCAATTAGACAGTTAACGATAAAGAAGGCTCTCGGTTCTGTTCTCTATCCTTGAATTCCACTAGGAACTAGGAAGACACCAATGATCTCATATATATTTATATAAAACCCGCGGAGTTATGTCAAATCACTGCATTCATTTTGTAAAAACAATCAACTGAAAACTAACATTAAATATTTATAGCATTAGGAATGATGCTATACTAAGGTTATTTTCCCATCCGAACATCCATGCCGATCGATCCAATGCACTGATAACGTTTTAGGAAATAAAAACGTTTGGAGTAATCATTTACGAGTTCCAAAGGTCTAAGAAACGAACGGTTGAGTGGAAACGTCGCGTGTACAGTTATAAAAACTATAGTAAGTAAGTAAGTACGTCGTACCTTAGAAGTCTTGATAGGGTATTCAATTTTAAAAGTCGGAAACTTTTCTGCAAAAGAAAATCAGACAAACCTCACTTGGGAGTTGAATTTGGATTTGGAGCTTTCCATGAATACTACTTTCATGAGCAGAATTCATTCTGCATTAAAACATAAAGCCCTACTAATTTATTTCAGCATCACATGTACCTACATAATTATTTCTTTCAATCTGGAAGGCAATCGGTTCGCAAAAATAGTTAAAATTAACACCAACCAATAAAGCTTTGGATATATGAGGAAGCACAAAGCTTTTCACCGAATCCGAATACTAATACAGTTATAGGTGAAAGAGAAAGTGAGATAAAATTATAACAATAGAGTTTGGGTTTGGAGTTGAAACGATCATCCACTCTCAAGGGATCTACTCCATCTAATTGATATTCAGCGTAGAATCCCAATGCTCTCACGAAAAGACAATGCAATGCATATTATACTGCAGTATACTTGCAGACTAAAAAAAATAATAGAAAATATATGCACGTATATTAAAGTTGATTATTCGTTATTGCTAGAAACGTCAAAAGAAAGAGTTATGACAATGGCTTCCAATCCAATAATTCAACGTGAGTCATTCATGAATATCAAACAAAATATGTGTATTGAATAAATGAAAATGAAATCACTATTTGCCATTAGCCAGCCACACTAGGTATTAGATCACAAGCTCAAAAACCACAAGCTCAAAGGAATAGAAAATCAAGCGTAGTAGGAACTATATTCTCAAATCCAATAGCTCAACTAAAATCGGACCAGTGAATTCGTGCTCGCAAACCAGTCCATCGCCCACACTCACAAAGGAACTTTTTACATGTTTACTATGCAATATTTTGTAAATGATAGCTTCACTGGCTCCATCGTATTATTTGATTGAAGACAGCTTTACAACGAATCGTGCAATACCAATAACACAAAATGCGAAGACATCCAAAGAAATTCAATAACGTATTATATCACCGCAAATGCTTCCACGTCTGCCATTTCCGAGACAAAATAATTAGGTACACGTTCCGCATAGCATGTACTATTTTAACTTAGGTATTTCAAAAACATAATTTATCAAGTAAAAAATCCGTTTCTCCCATTCTCATCTGCCTGGATGCATTTACATGCCATGCCAAACAACGGTCCAGTGCTAGGGATTTCGATTCGAATTCTAAAGTTCCAGTAAGAGAACGAAATTGCCTATACGTTTTTGAGATATTTTGAGCAAGCAAGAATGAACGAACTAATTTTAGATGAATGTAAAACGGTATGAGAGGTTTTAACTTGAACAAGCAAGTGCAGCTACCAAGCCCACCAATAGCACACAGCTGTAAAAAATTAAGATAATTATTATGTTATGATGACTAATTTAATTACGCAGAAACTAGAATAAAAAGAATGGAAGAGTAAGCTTGACAAAATAAGCTTTAATACACCACCAACAACAAATTCAACAAAAGTGAAGAAAAATGCGAAGCACAACTTAATAATGGATGTACAAAATATTAGGAGGGGAAACTTCTCACGAATTCACTATCATTCAATACCTTCACCTAATGAGCTGCTGGTTCAGTACTGATTTATCATGTAACGATCATGTAAAATAGATGAACAAATAAGGGAAAACGTATAAATTCAGAAAAACAATGTTTTTTTTCATAGGTAATGCTTAGATACATACCTTGTCCGAAATTTGTCTTGTGAACCAAAGTACTCCGTGTATACCAAATGGAATAGAAAAAGATGAAACAAGATAATGAGCAATGAAATTGACACCCAGAACATAGTAGACATAGCACCATATCCGCTTCCGTGCTTATGCATTGAGATCACGTGGTTTTCGTGGGCAGGAGCTGGAAAGCATAATGAAACAGTAGTTTAATAATTAAGTACAGACTACTTTATCCAACTAACCTTGTTATGTGTAGCTCCCTCGCGTCATTAATATCTGTAAAGGATTTCGGCTACTGAAATTACCTTCAACCACTTCTTTTACATGTATGGATAGTCGAAGTTCTTCTACGTGACGACGGTCTGATGTAATGTACAAAACCGCAGTTGCGGGAGCAGTCACTTTAACAGGGAATTGCTTCCTGACTGGTCCTAATTCAACTGGGGCATCCAAACACCCAGCATCACATGCATAGTAGTCCTTGTCACTCCGGTCAAGAGCAGCAAACAGGACGGCCTTATTATCAACACCCACTGATACGCTAATATTAACGTGAGTTCCATTACCGTACCAGATACGTCTAGAAGAAAAATACATTTTGGTATTAAATATACTTTTTTAGAAGAATTTTACTAGATACTTTCGCTTTCTCATCTTTCATTCGTTATTTGCCTCTAGTGGTAGTTGTAGCTACTTATATGATGTTTACCTAAAATGATAGTCTCTATGAAGATCTTTAGGCTCCGTATTAAATTCTAAATGCTGATTGCTAAACTTGAGTGCTCCAAAACTTAGTACCATCCCTTGCATTACACCGGTTGCACCAGCTCTGAGAAGATTGTGGCAGCCCTGGAAAAATAAAAATAAATTATAAATACATGGTAAAATTACCGGAAACAATTGTTATTTCCAAAAATTCATGTTCATTATTTCAAAAAATGTAGTTCTTATACAATGCATCTGCTTACCAGCTTTTCCAAGGTCAGCAACCAAAGGTTGGTAACTGATAGCACTTCGTCTAAGCTCGCGAGATTGGACCACAAACTCGGAGCTTGCCTGGATTAAATTGAACAAATTGTAAAGTAATAAGCACACACTAGTAGAAACTTAAATATTTATTATCATTATTACACATTACACTAAGGACAAACACTTACAAAGTATGATGGCCACCATAGCATCCCTCAGCGTACGACAAAACAGCTTTGGAGTCAGCAACCTGAGTTGCAGGAACATTGGATTCATGTATTGGATCTCGGACTTGAGATAAAACATAATACATCGTTGCATTAATCTTGTCGCCATTTAAAGAAGAAGACGCTCGCGAAGGACTGATGTAGAAACCGGTGCTCCACAAATCTCGCCAGGCACTTTCATGAAGACCTTGAAAATTAACGGCACTAGTCCCAAGCGTTCGTTTCAATTCCTGAAATAATTGCACAAATCGATTTTTAAAGCACTAAGAACCACAAATACGAACCTAACTAACCAACTTAGAATGTTAGCATGTTACTAAGTAATCAATTTGTAATTTCAATCAACTTAATGGTTATACCTGTTCAGACTTATTTAGCAAATTCGTCTGTACAGACTCCAAATCTTTACGGCTTGATAAATAGGAATAATTGACAATTGTTATGAAACGGATCGTTGTAGACGACTTCGGTTTTACCTATACATCCATTTAAAAAATAAATCAACTATGAACGAAAAGTTGAACTAGACTTCCGAAGCCCGGAACCATCACATGAATCAATAAAATTTTTCATAATTATTCGACACTGACCGTGAGAGCATTGGGAACTTTTTTGTACACAATTGCAACGGCAATTAATTTCTTATTGACCTCTATGACCCCACTTCCAAGGACATAGCTTAAGTCTTCGTCTCCTTGTTGAATCCTGGAAGTTACAAATAACGATCGGAAACAAGATCAAGTAAGATAAACGTAAGCAAACTAAAACTAATTAATAATAATAATGATCGATCAATTACTTTTTGACTTCCGACTGAAACGGTGGATCTCCGGTCCAACCCAGCTGCTCAAACTGGACTATGACGTCAGCTGCGCTGGGATTTTTTATAGTAATATCTTGCTCAAAAACAGAAGGACTAGTCCTATGAGCATAGTATCGAATCGCAGTTTCTACAGATTCCCCTTGCCCGTATCCGATACAGGCATGTTTTTGAACAATACCATGACCATACTGGGAAACTACAGCCTCTTGCCTGTATTCCTCGTCCATCACAGATATTCGAACAATCGGCCGGAAGGGTAATGCTGCCGTGAGTGTGCGACCCCTCTACAAATTCCAAGTTGAAATCTATTTATTCTTTACTGCTGTCCACCACAATTATCATTTAAACCTAACGCATACGAGCAAAGAATGACATTATATTCATATAGGCCAACTAATCTGACAACGACTTAACCTGTGGCTTTATTGATATTAAGGATTCTTCTATAAGGGGTATTCCGATGTAGCCGTTTCCAACATAAGGCAAATAATGCTTCTCTTCAGGCAAAGGCGGACTGTGCATAATATTAGTTTCCATATCGTGAACTTCGTTGATGAATCGAAACAGCTTTCTAGACAAACAATCACCAGTAGGTTCTACAAACACAAAGAAGTTCACAAATGCAACAAATTGGTGACAACGAATTTAACTAACGACTGTAAATTGAAGTGAAGAGTATAGTATTACGAAACAAATTTAATTCTTGTACAAACACCAGCACCTATATCCTTTTGAGTTCATCAAATATTATTATTACCTACAGTATCATAATTTTCTAAAATGGTTTTTACACTACACTAATCACAATACTTATGTTAGAAAATATTGCGTTACCTAATACTGTTGGATCCTCCGTTGGGAAGATTCTGAAGCCCAGGAGCCATATAAGAGCGAATACAGCAACAACTAGTAGAAATATTTTTCGATACCTGTGAATTCAGACCATAAACAACAGTTTTAGAAAAAATACGTTGACGTACAGCTTCATCACAAAAAAATGATAAAAAATCCAGTAGCTTAGCAATATAAAATACTAAAACAATTAAAAGGGAACAAATAACTTACGAATAGTTCACATCGATGTACCGCTTGAGGCGTCTAGTAACTTCAAAATTATCCATATTGCTTTCTTTGGAAATTTTTCGTCAAATGCACCAATTCTGTTCTCAATTACATTTACGATTAACAGAAAGGTTTAGTGTATATGCGATTCTGCCATGTATTTCTATTAAAAAGTAAGGAATAATAAATCATATCATAAGCGTACACAGCAAACAGTCAGAACTAATTCATTTCATAATATAATTTAAAGAACATGACATCAACGCTATACATGTAAAAGTGATAACGATCTACTTATATCAAGTAGACTGATGCAATTTGCATTAATTTATCAGTATTTCTCGACCAATGGAAGAAACGATCCCGTTTTGACCAAAATTCGACCACTTTCAACTTTTATTGAAGGAAAAAGTACTGTACCTCGACTTTAATATGTAATAAACTCCTCTATCAAAAAATATATTTCCTTTCCGACAAAAAATTTTTTACTTTCAACATACTACGTTAAGTTATGTAAGAACTATACCATCAACTACGTACATTCTATGCGAAACAATGGTCGATGTCAAATGTCAACAGTTCCGGCCCATTGACAGCTAGTCTCGAATAATCGTTTAAAAATCATGAAAAAGGTAAATAATGAGCGTGACAACCAGAAATTCAAAATTAAGAGTTATCGTCGGATTGACAAAAGCACAAATGATCATTATAGAAGCCTAATATGAATGTGTCAGTAGACACTGAAATTTTACACTCAAACAAAAATGAACAATGTCAAACGTGACTTTGGCCTTCGTAAAACGGACACATTTATCATTACCAATAACGAACTACATTCGATCGGGGTGACTTTCGTATACATATATATACATAATATACATACACCAACATATGACAAAACCACGTCCGATCCAGAGATTACTCAAAGAAAAAACTCACTGTCAATTAACAATTAAAGGTTGGATATCAGTATGTAGGTACTAGTCTGGTGGTGGCGGTAATATAGATTCAGAGCTAAAGTCAAAATTCACATTCGGATCAGCAACGAGCAACCAGCTGCAAACTTTGACCGGTCCCAGTATCCTATTCACAAATATTCAAGACTTAATTGTTAAATAAGGCGATCCCCTACGTAATATAATGATGGTAAAATAAGCAATTGACAGTGAAAGTTACGTAAAATCTTTTGTTTGTGTTTGTAATATACCCAGCTCCGTATCGGATAGACGATGCTTCAGTTGCAACTTGCAACAGCCAATATAATATTTATTGCTTCTCCCTAAACTAAATCGGATTTGATGTTAAACGTTAAAACCCACGAACAATTAACCAAGCGGTAGTCCGGCAATGTTTGATAGTTGATAGTGTGGTGACAATGACTACGGATGGATTTATTGTTGAAATCTGATTATGGGTCTGGTTTCGGTAGTTGTAATTAACGGGTAATTATGACAAGACAAGTGAGAACAACACTGCACTGCTTGAATGATGTGAATTCTGGGCAATTGTTACAACTACAACTGGAGAACTGGAGGATGGAGATGTCACATGAATTTGAAAGTTACTGCCTTTTCTCAGCCAAGGTTTTTCCCACCTCAGCATTTATTGCTATAGCATAGCAAGTAGTAAATAGTAAAGTAGTAGTAGTTAAATAGTAATATTATAATAAATTTAAAGGGGAATATAAGAGCTACTAAGCTTAAATAAGCTTAGCGAAATTGTAAAATGATGTGGTATATGGTATATATTGGTAATTCGATTGGTTTCATTAATAGTATAGTAATAGTATAATGAGTTGATTTTATGAGGGGAATCACGTTTAGTTTTTGTAAGCTAAGCTTTTAGAAATAGGTTAGAGCTACTACGACTAGACTATGAGTAAAGTACATAAGAGTGTAATTTATAGTTGAAAATTAAACTTATAACTCTACAGTTAGTTACAACTATAGTTTACAATGTTATAATAATACCTACAGTCTGGGCTGGGCTAATTCTGCACTTTGGCTCTGCTTGTATTACTATTACGCTATGCGTATGTAATTTGTAGTTTTGTTTTGTATAATTAATATGTTTAATGGCTTCTAATTACTCTTGGCATTTGGCATGTCTTCGTTTCCTTATATGCTTTTCTTTTGCTTTACACGATTATCATGTAATTGTTCCAAAATTTGTAATGGTAAATTGTACATGTAATTATAATTTGCATACTCTGCTGAGCTGTCTGTCGTTCTCGTTCTGTTCTTGCCATTCTTTATTTCACTACTGCTGCGCTGCTGCATTACAGATGCACACATTCTATAGTGTTTTTAATTAATTCACTATGAGTAGAGTATGAGTACAAGTGCGGAACTATATGAACGTTATAATTACAAAATCATACTCTTACTCTTACTATTTTGCGTGTATTTCGATTGATATTAGTTTGGGAGCTGGCACCAAATACATAATAAATGAAACGTTTTATATTTTGTAGAGGGTGGAGATTGGGAATAGTATGTCTATCCTGTGTACGTACAAATAGTAATGGAACGAATCACGTATATATGTAATTCAAAAACAAGACGAGATGGGACATTTTGGTCCCGTATTCAGATATAATTAATTATGTGTACTTTAAATAAGCTAACATTGAATTTCCAGTAGGCTTTCCAATCTTTGTAGAATTAGAACTTAGGACAGAAATGACAAAATTGATTTGTGGAGAACAGTATATAATTTAACTATTACATAATTTCCTAGTCTTATACATATAAGTATATTATTAGGTTGAAAAGTGAAAGCATCGTACTCAATGTCGACTCATTATTTCGCAATATTTCGCATAATTTCGCACGAATTAAATTATTAAGGTTAGAAGAAATGTTCATCTTCCATTTCCATTTCATCCGAAATCAAATGTCAAATATCACATTCAAATCATTTGAAAGCTATATACTTTACTCTGAATGTCAATACATACTAATATTCACTGCCATAGACTTTCATTTTCTGACTATTTTTTACTTTGTGACAAAGTCGCAGAGTACCAAGATGAAGATGAAGCGAGGATCAAAATTACAACTACTACACGGGAGAAGGGGAGAAGTATTATTAAATACGTTAATTTGAGTATTTGAGGGGAGGGATGATGAAGAGGAAGAAATCTGTTAAAGTAAATATCTGGAAGACCATTGAGTACAGAACACATTGAACATGAATCTTCTCTATGGCTTTCATAGTCACTGATTTAGGCGGCATTGCGTGTTAATAGGTGTTTTTTCATTTTTCATCGGTTTTGGCAGATTCCGATTTCCGATTTCGGATTTCCCGAGTAGAAGTAGAAGTTGGAACGTACTAAGTTTGGAAGTAGGACCCTGGGAATACTAGAACATCCAGCATAGAAAAAACGGAAGAGTTGAACATTGAAGGAGCACCGATTCGATATCATCATAATTCAATTTATTTGGAACAACATTTTGACAATAACAAAACAAAGGTAACTGGGGTATCAGTAAAGCCGGTATAGCCGTGCAAAACTGTTAATAATTTTAATAACATTTAGCATTACGCATTCATTGAAAATACTAAGAGCTCCTCTTCCACCGGCAAGTGTCTGTTTATGTTTTTACCGAAAGCCGAATCTCCTCTATAGTATCATTATAATATGGATAATAATTGATAATGTATTGTTAGTCATTGTTTCAGGCCTGAAGTATATTCAAACACTGTAAGAACGTAGGTACTACTAATGTCAAATGTGAAACGTTTCGCTCAAATTCGAAAGACTGTCCCATGTAAAAACTTAAAAATACAGTTCACAACACAATTTCCGATCCAGTTTCTATTTCTTATGAGACTCAGTACACCGGTACAAAATTTTGCTGTATTACGTTACCAGTTGTGGAAGAACCCCACGTTTATGATTTTTTTAACAATCTTGCAATTTTTTTAAGCTCAGTTATTAAGGCTAAGAATTCAAAATCGGAGAAAACATGTATGTATAATGGACATAGATCTGCATTAATTTTTCAGAACAGATGTGACAAAATCCTTTGTTTTACTCCTTATTTTTTCATAAAAAGCGAAATTGTCTCCATTGCTCCAACGCATAGGCCAATCACTGAATCACTTCTATTTCCGAAAAATCGAGTTTTTATTTAAAGTAGGGAATGCGAAGATCGTAAATTATTAATAAGTACACGCTTAAAAATAGATAAAGATTTACCGGAAATCTATTATTGTGTAAAAGAATCTCTATTACAAAAACATCAATATAGTATAACCTACTATTAAATGTATCAATAGTTTTAAATGTTAATAATTTCCCGGGCCCCTCTATTAAATGTATCAATAGTTTTAAATGTTAATAATTTCCCGGGCCCCTCTATTAAAATCAATAGTGATATGTCGTCGTTGAAGAGTGAAAAAGAGCTAAATGCATCTGGCCCCTTAAGCAGAATACCTTATTGCTTATTAATAGATATTTCTATTACATAATCAGTTTATCGACAAAATATTAGGCGAGAACCGGGATACGAACCCGGGGTCTGTCGACTATAAGTCAAGCGCGCTAGTCACTTTGCTGCGTAGTTAATAGTTAACGTTAACATCGGCGTCATTAAAGACCTATACTTTCGACAAAAAACACAGTGCTTCAAGGGTTCCGGTTGAATCCTATTACCGGATTTCTTTTAGCCAATAACTGCGTAATAGTGAAATGTATTAAAAGTAATAGATTCTCCGGTTAAATTAATTAATTGTGTAATAGAATTTTCGGTAAAAATCAATAGAGATCACTATTGTTTTTCCATTTTAATAGGGGTACCGGTAGAAAAAAGACCTACCGGATTTCGGTTGACCATAATTTAAAATTTTACCGAGTTTCTTGTTACGATTAATTGAAACCACTATTACTTTTTTTACCGCCATCTATATTACTCTTTTTTTTACCGTGTACAATTGTTTCAACTGTAAAGTAGGGAAAATTTGCTGTTGCAGGAATATCGTAGTGTGCAGATATTATATCTACACACTATGGTAATATACTGATGTTCGTTTCTTGTTATTCATATTATACCTAAAAAGGTATGCGTATCTAAATTTGGATGTGTTTATTTTGTAGCATTGGGTATGAAATCGTCCAAAGTAAAGCTTCCACGGAAGCTTTTAACGGATGAAGAAAAGGCTGCGAAGAAATCTCAGAAAGAGCTCCATGCAGCGCTTAAAAAGAGTTCTAATGAGCAGAGGAAAAATCAAACTCCGGGACATGCAATCAAGGTTTGTTTCTAGTTTAGTTCGTTGCTTGTCAGTGATTATGAAATCAATAATGAATGAGAATCACCGATTCACTGAGAATGATGTTGAGCTTCCAGAATATTCGGCTTTGCGGTAGATAATTTATTTCAGTAGCGATTTCGTTCCGTTGTTTGCTCATTACATATTATACACAGCGCAGCTGAAATTTCTGTATATTCTAATTACCTGAATCCTGAATCTTGCAAATTGAAACAGTTTTTACATTTATATACAATATGCATAACGTGTTTAATGTTGCATACTTGTAAATGTCCAGTTCTTAGTAGTCTTGCTGCCGGAATCAACTATTTCGAAATATGATGGAATCCCAGCCTTACTCACAGCCTCGGAGATTAACCATGAGCCGGTGTCTTCGCCGATACGTGAGAATCTTATTACTTTCAGGCGGGATTTATCTTACAAGGCTGTTTCTGACGACTTATTGGTAATTTCTAGTTAGCATACGTATGTCTGATACAATAACACAGCACAGGCTTTTCCGTTTTCCAAAGTCCAATTTTAGTTTTTTACATTCCTACGTGCATTATTTTATTATCCGATTGCTTTAATCACTCTAGATGCACAGCATTATCCAGTCATCGGGAGAGGAAGACGTGATTATATTAATGTACCCTGATGAAATTATTCCAAAAATTTCCAATCAGATCCTTGGTAGTTCCGATTGCATGATTTCCTACATTCAAGAACTTCAGAGTCTCTTAACAGAGAAAAAGTTAACACTGTTCTTTATGGAACTAGACAAATATTTCAGGTACGTTTGAATCAAATCGAACGAAACCGTAAGCTATAAATACCTACCTAGGATTTAATGATCGAAAAAGAGCACAGCTATCATTCTTTTAAATTAGTGGACGAAATGTTTTGGTCCGTACCATGAAATGTGGCTTGTTCGTGGGCTGGCCCGAGTAATATGGACTAGACCAAAAACCCTTGGACCAAATAAGAGCACAAAATCGGGTCCGACCAGATTTTCAAAAAGAGTGAGTTTTAGACAGCTGAAGACGAAAAAGAGTAAAATTGTTGGGGTTTATTCAAAACTAATTAAATCAAAGTGGTGGTCCAAGTAGTCCGATTTCAAATAATCAGCCCAAATATTAGGTTATACATACCAGATCTAACGTCTGGCCCAAATTCTGCGAACCAGGCCATTTCAATCACTATTGTAAATTATTATTATCGTTCGATAGTTGGGTAGCTGGTTTGTTAGCTATAATAATTATTATATATTATTATTATTACATATACAAACACTAACTATACAGAAAGCAGAAAAAGAACAATCAGCAAGATTTTCGGAATCGTGTCCTAAATGATGGCATTGATGACGGTGCACAAACCAATAAAAGAAAATATAAAAATAAAGTGGAGCTGCCCACGGTTTCCCCGTAAGTTACTTGAAAGTATTTTACAGACAATTTAATCTAAATGTATTAATGTGTTTTTGCTGGACGCTTTTCTTTTGCTAATTATGTCGCGTAGAATGGAACTCAATAGCTCCCTTGTAGAACTGCAGTTAGTTACTGGCGTAAATTATCGGATCATCAAGGACGTCCACGAGCTTGGGCTCTACATCATTCAATTTGCAAAGGCTGTAGCCGACGCTCCATACAAGTATTATACATGCATGTTTACTGTTATCTACTGATTGTTTAAAATTAAGACATTCTTATGAATCGTACTAACGGTAGATTGACACAAAATAAAATAAACGGCAAATACGACTGCAGGACAAAAAAATATGCTCAGGAAGTGTCTAATTAGTCCTTTTCCTTTTATGCAGACGTAGAAAAATGCAGGATGGGTTCGATTGGTATGCTTTGTCCGACACGTCGGGTAGTATTAAAGTGGATAAGGATGGAAATGGTCTCAAATCTCTGTGGATAGATCAGCTGATGCAATTTAATTCCGTGGGCATCGACACAGCTCAAGCAATTGCTATCAAGTATCCCAGTCCAAAAGCTTTACTTGATGTAAGATGTAACACGAACTCATTATTTAAAAAGAAATTAATTTATCTTATTCATTAATTATTACATTTGGTGTATAAAAGCGTACTCATGTATTGATTGTAACCGCAGGCGTACAGAGATTGTTGCACTATAGAAGAAGGGCTTTACCTGATCCAAGACATTCCGGTGAGTTTCATTGTGATTCATTCTACGATCAAAGTTAATAATTAAAAAGATATGGACACAACTTGCAACAATTTTGACGTTCATGTGATTTTAATTCTATTCTCAGGTGCGATTAGGAATTGGGCCTCTCGCAAAGACGAGGAAAGTTGGACCAGAACTAAGCAAAAGAGTTTATAGGTTTTTTACTTGCACTAGTGGCGACCGATCGCTGAGCCATTCACATGATACGTGATCACGACGATAAAAATTAAGATTGCAACCGAAAGTAGAATCTATAAAGCCAGGGGCTTAAGTGGTGTCATAAATTGTGTGCTCCTAACTATGACTGAATATATCTCATCATTCACAATTCACAGGTATGTACCTTGGACGCTTAAGAATATGATTGATAGTTAAAAGTTGACTGACAGAATAATTGCGCATACCATTTTGTATTTGCAGTCCTAATATAAAGTTTGTAAACTGTGGACTGTTTATTTATAACTACTTTTCATTATTTTTTCTACCACCCTTTTACCACTCATAGCTTCTTCATTGTGTATAATTATTATCTCTTTTATATGCGTTCTATTTCGTACTTTTGTATCATTTTTTCTGTAACTACAAAATAAAAAGGTAAATGCCAAACTAACATCTCGAAGCACACGTGTTTATTCCCACTTATCTATCATCAATCATCATCATAACTGAAACTTCCAAAACTACAATCATGTACATATGTGAAATGTGCAATTTGCAATACGCATACTTACAAATACCGCAGCATTGACCGCAAATATTTGTTATAATAAATTATACCTAATTAATATAAGGCGACCGAAAAACACGAAAAACATAATGAAACATATGACCTCATGTGGTGACTATTTTGATTGTCTAGTAACAAGGAATAAACCCAAATAAAATTTATTTTTTTTGAAAAAGCATAACAAGCATGATGATGCTCCAAAAAGGCATAAAAAGCATAATGTAGTTTTGAAAGAGTAAAATACAGTGTAACGACTGAATTTAAAAAATCAAAAATGATTTTTACTAAAATAAATGCAGTAAAAAAGTGACTTTGTTTTACAAATAATATAACTGCTGCTTTTTGAATGCAAATCAGTGTTTTATTATTAAAGCATCAAACGATCAAACTATCAAAGGCATAACAAAATTCAAAAAAATGTGCGAGAAACTGAAAGGCAATGCAACTGCCAACTGGTGGCGAACTCCTTTATCTCAGGGTTGTATGTTGTATTCCCTTTCACCCATACATATGTGCCAACACCACAAAATTAATTAGTTAAAATTATTTAAATTAATTAATTGTACAAAAGGCGGTTCTACAGTCTTTCGGTCTATTTAAAAAAATTGAAGCCGATATGCCAATCTGTACTCCCGTAATCCTGTTTGAAGACAGACAGACGGAAAGACGGACATTGAGCCAGAACTAAAGATGCTATATCGTCTTCGTCGTTTAAGAAGGAAAGTGGAGCGTAGGTGGGCACTTTTCCATTATTCAGAACTGGATATTCCCCACTTTGCTTCTTAAACGACGATATGTACTTCGCAAAGCATCTAAAAAGCATAAAAAGTAAAAAAGCAAAATAGGGCTCCAAAACAGGCATAAAAACAGCATAATGAGGTCCAAGAAAAGCATAATGAGATATCAAAAAAGCATAAAAAAACAGCATATTGAGGTTCCCGAAAAAAAAGCATAATGGCAGGGCAAAAAAGCATAATGGCAGGGCAAAAAAGCATAATTTCGGTCGCCTTACTTATACATTCCGATTTAATCCGATAACGATAATAACTTCACCTACTTATGACAATTAAACTGAACTGAATAAACTCCTCATCTTGTTTTATTCTAGCCTTTCATTTGAAAATTCTAGGTATCTTCCCTGTTGAAATAAGTAGCGTAAAAACATTCTAATACATAACATACAATTACTTAATAAAAAAAATTCAAAATCTTCTCTGCACCATTCCGCATTCCATTCCATTTGAAATAAGGCAAATTGAGCTAGCTTGTTTTCAGTTTCAAAATTACGTATGATAAACCAGTGCAAGTGGAGTAGTGGAATGTTTCAGCCATACAATGTAAATGATTTTGATACTCTCAGGTTTAAGGCGATGAAATCGCTTCATTGTCGATTGGCTGACAACGGCAACATGCTTTTTCTAATATTTTCTACTCCGAAGTCCGAAGTACAAGCTGATTCAGCTTTTAATAGTATCTATACAATAACTGTAGTTGCACAATCCAACCAAATAATGGGGTTAGCACTTTTGTTCTACCTCGTGGGCTAATTACCCAACTTAACTTCAATAAACTTGTATACTCTGAAAGTGTAACTTTGTATGTACCACTGATATAAGCGTAATTCAAGGGAAAGTACAAACTACAAATAACTAACAAGTTCTAGCACATTTATGTAAATACTTTACAGACTAGTCAAAATTAATAAGTGTAACGGAGGATTTGTAATTGTAAAAGTATTAATTTTAAATTGAATTGCATAAAGCTCATTGCCTGTTAATGATCTTCGGAGAACTTGTAGCTTTGTATTTTGAAACGGTTTTTTAAAATTTTACTGTCTGTTTTATACTTTCTTCAAGACGTTAGGAAACTTTCCCACCTCAATTCGATCGAGCCAAAGTATTTTCAGTTCGATTTTGCTCACGCTGTAACTCAAAAATTAATCTCCAAAAGGGGGGATATCAATTTTCCAACAAAGACTAAAATCTAATATGCCAGCCTTCAGCATGGGTAGGTGTGCGTAGACGATCTTGATTTAGTCGTTGACGTCATTAACGACGTCACCTGTTGGGCGGGTGGGTCAGTTGAGGAATTCATGATTTAGATGTTAAAGAATAGCCATTTACACCATTGTTAAGGCGATGATATGGGGGTGGGGGGGGGTCTGAAAATTGGGCGAAAATAGATGCCATCATTAATGGATCGTGCCTTATCAATATGATGAATGGGTGGATTCCGTTTTGTGTAGCCGTTAACGTTAATCATCCTTCATCTTAAGCAAGCTTATTGGTTTGGACAGTTTTGCTTTTCGTACGATTATTATGAGACAATAAATACTTATTGAGTAACTTGCACTTGTTAAGGACTAACAACAACTGACCGTCGAAATGATAAATTACCTACTCAATCTTGCAGGCTGAGTAACATTAGAATGCCATGCTTTAACAATATATCTTAGGAAGGTTTGCTGCCGCTTGTTTTTACACCTTAGTAGTTTACTAATTTGCTTTCAAAATGACCGTTTCTGTTTTGCCAAAATGTCCGCAGTACCTCAAAATAAAATGGTAAAATGTTTTGCCAGAATGTGTTTTGCCAATCTACCCGAACACCACTGAAGTACCTTAATCCAAAGATGAAATAGCCAGCTATGAGGGCACAGCATAATATAATGAATCTGTTGAACTTTTTCAGAATTATTCTCATGCTCATTTTGTTCTCTTTCGCTTTTTTGTAAGTGCAAGTAATAATTGCTCCAATCACTATTTTAAACCCAAACTGGGTAACGGTATTTGTACATAGGAAAGTCGTTGTAAACTCGTTGCACTACTGCGGGACTTTTTTAAACAGTACATCATCATAGTATTTTTACATTTTTGGAAGTACAACGAGTATACAATTTATACCGCCTCAGGTGTACGTACCTCCAATTATTTCTGCTGGCATAAAAAACAAAGAGTAATAGAGATGGCGGTAAAAAAAGTAATAGTGGTTTCTATTAATCGTAATCGTAACAAGAAACTATGGGTAAAATTTCAAATTATGGTCAACCGAAATCCGGTAGGTTTTTTTTCTACCGGATTTTTATTCTAAAAATAGACGGAGATTTACCGGATGCCTATTATTTTGAAATCTCTATACGATACAAATACTATATCTCTATACAAATAGGTACATCAATAGTATAACCTATTAAATATGTCAATAGTTTTAAATGTTATTATTTACCGGGTTCATCTATTAAAATCAATAGTAATAGATGTTAATCTATTTCAACCGTTTGTATGGTATTATCACGAACATGGTATTTCAGAATACATATTATAAACATATTATTATTATATTATTAACAAATGAAAATTGTTTCTAACAAGATTATGTTCCGTATGCTGAGTCTGTTTAGGCTACCCTCGTTGGAGGACAGTGTCAAGTGTGTTTGTCTTTCAATTCAGAATGAAGAGTAACAGGCAGACCTATTCCACCGATACAAATAACTGGCGCTAATTTCTCCAAAACCTCACACTTCCAGGGTTCCAGGTTCCAGCACATGTTCCAGTAATTCAAAATTGCTTCAAGATCGCCAGGGAGTGTAGCATAGATGGGTATACCCTAAAAAATAGTAGGAAATCAATGGGATTTCTATTATTTTCTAATAGAAATCACTATGACAAAAACATCGATAAAGGAGCCTATTAAATTGGCCAATAGTTTTACATGTTTTTTACAGGTTGCCTCTATGAAATCAATAAGGATTTATGTTAATCCATTCTATAATTTGTCCTGTAAAAATTAATGGAGACAGCTATTACATCTTTTACAAGATCTCTATTGATTAATGTAATAGTTACTTCTATTACATTAATAGAGATTTCTATTACACATTCACCTTAATAAATAAAGTGCTGCGTTTGAGCACCTGCACTTTCGGCAAATCAAAAGATCAATGGAAATCCCGGTTGCATTTTACTTATAGATTATTCTATTAACTGATAATTGGGCAATATTTACTTCTATTAAAAGTTTATAAATTATAATTATAAATATATTATATAAATATTTATTATAAATCATAATTTTAATAACCCGTAACTTGAAACTATTTCTAAAACAATGTTTGTAATTTTACTGTGTCTTTAGGCAATTACCATTGGTGGTAACAGTGTAAATAAAATGTTTACTTT
>JAAXYX010001542.1:0-22274 GCA_036851915.1 Ptenothrix huangshanensis | reverse complement strand
TTTACAAAAAAGAAGTTTGGATAAAAGTGAACTCCGATGTACCTATTTAAACAGACGCAAACTATTGTCTCCAGGTATGTTTTTTGCGAATTTTTTATATAACAACAGTTGTTAATTCTTTCGTGATTATAATTTACGTTGTCTTCCGATATACTGTTGACCCCACCCATTTTTTAAATATTATTCAAGGGTATTAAAGGAAAATTTATTTTACAGTCAGGAATGCAAATACAACCAAGTTTCAAGATTATGAAAAATAATTAAGAAGTGTAGTACCTACTCCGTGTCGAGTAATGTTGTAATTTCTTTAAAGTTAAAGCATCAATTTTGAATTATTGTGTGGATCCAGAGCTAGGTTCATCATCGTGAACGTCATTATTAATGAAGGTGATGTGAATTTTTGCGAGCTATTAGAAACTTATTGTCTGCACGGAATACAAAAGAGAAAAGGTGTAGATTTGTTGTACTATTTTTTGCGATGGTAGTTCTGAAATTTTCAATCTGGATATAAGGCTAGGTTGTGGTATATAATTACGTTAGCGTTCACGTTCTCAGGGTTGATGTTGGTGTTTAAATTGATTTGATATGTTTCCATGGGCAGATTTACTAAACATGAGACGGATCTTGTGTAGGTAGGTACGTACTAAAATATGAGACGTTAGCCGTTCTGCACCCAACGTGTACTCTGAAGCTAGATCAAAGTTGAAAATACTTGTTTTCTTACCATGCATTTGTTATGTGGTATTATTAGTTTGAGGCGAGTATCAGAGTCTCGTATCATGTTTCAACATCGACATTCAGCATTCACACATTCATAAAATAAGAAGCTCATATTTTAGTTAGTAACCATAAATCAGCAAACTGCAAATCCAAATTAAACTTACTACACTGCTGCCGTAACTGTGAATATGCATCCTTAATAAAAGCTTTTTTAGTTATAATTGTGGGGCGAACGAAAAGGTTCTCAAACTCAAAGGCTCGAGAAAAAACATGTACCCATTTGAAAGGAATATTATCGAATGCCTGAACTCTGGTATTTTCTTTCTATAGATGGGTATAAATTGCTATGATAATTTAGTACTCACCTCTGGCTACAAAAATCTGAATACGAAAAGCTCAAGGAATAATACGTCCAAAAACCTAAGTCTCAAGTTTTGCGAATTTACTTTTGCTTTACGAAAAAAATGTTGTGTACAATTCTTTTTTCATTCCTCTGTTTCAGCGCTGCGAGTTCTGTGAAATGATATGATTTAATATCTGCAGTGTCTCTAGTAAATGCTGACCGTGAACCCCCCTAGCTTCATTAATATCATGTCTAGTAGATATTAACACCAGCACAAGTACAATCATTGTGGCAAGCAGTTCCATAAAAGTCATGGACAAAAGTGTGAATACGTAAGTACTCTTCTCTGTTCGGTTTTCGTGTCGTGTCGGTAAATGTGTGTCTTTAATGTACGTGTGCCGATAGAACATAGCTATATATACATAGTTGGATGCAGAAATGCACATTGAGAGCCTGACAGGTAAATTTTTTTGAATGAAAGCACGTGAATGGAATATTTATTGAAGGATGAGGTGAGATGTGGAGATCGAGTGCACCAATTGTATTGCATTGTGTTGATGTTAAATGGTTGACTAGGAGAGTTTAATGATCTTTCCGGACAAGACAGGGCAGACAAAGATGAGGGATGATGTTCTATGTTCAGTGTTTGATCTTGTAGGCTCAAGAATTTAAGACTTGGAGTATTAAACACTCCGCTCAGTTTCACTCAATTTTTCTCAAGAATTAGAAGTAGAAGCAGTTAAAAAACCTGCTAATGCTTTATACTATGTAGGAGCGAGTTGATTGAGTGCAGGTCTGTTTTGATTTTTGCCTTCTCGGCCATTATCGCGTGGCTTTGCGGATGTACGACTTCCTTGATGTTTGTTAGGCCCTGCTACCTACATATGTAAATGGATAGAGTTCTCGTAAGATTATTTTATCTGCTTATTTATTATGAGGGTGCTACAAATTCATAATTACGGACATTCTTTCTCTAAAATTATAGAGTACTATTCGAATGTTATTATTTTCATTGTTCACAAAGTTCCCAGAGGGTAATTTAACATTTTATAAACATTTTTAGATTAACTGCAAGCTTTAAAATATATCGTCGGTGAAGAGGCAGACCACCTTACTTGGAATTTTCCTTAAAATCAATTTTTGTTATCTGGTTTTTTTCTCTAAATGCTAGGACCATGCTTGACATAATTTGCATTTAGGTAATAACGCTTATAACATGACTTAATTGTAAGGAAAAATATGCATAGGTAACATGGTTTGCCTCTTAGACCATGATATAGTTTTAACTGTTTGTTGGCTTGCAAATATTCATATTTTTTCTTCGGAAAATACGTGTAGGTATATAGCACGTTTTGCACCATCGGTAGATACGTTATACGTTACGCAAACCGTCAGGAATGACTTATGTAGAAGGTGGTCGAACGAAACAGCCTAGGAAAGGCATTCATGAAGCAGGTCATGCCACAAGTAAGAGATCATTGTTTACAATCAAACGTACAACTATGAAGAATGATGCAGGTAAGAAGGGTACTATGGTCTGATCTAACATTCCATTTCACATTACCCATTACCCTTCTTACCTGCATTGCGTGTAGTGTGTACCTGTAATACGTTATACAATGCTGTTTTTGGTATCGTACCTTCGTACCCTGCCGATTTGAAGTGTGTAGTTAAGCCAAAGGTACAACAAAGTTAGGCATTGCATTACAAACGATTTGCATTTATAATGTCAATAGATAGTTAATTTAATGCTTGTAAAATAAAGTCATATGAAAGTATGAAATTCTACACTTCATGTATTAATAACATAGTGTATAACCTCGATATAGTCAATGTTAGAATTCGAATATGGATACCTAAACCATTCAGCGAAGGCATTATTGAGTTTTAAATTTATTTTTAACATAATTAGTTATTACACTGAGTCACAGTGATCTTGATGGGAAATTGGGACAATGCTACAGACACCAACGCTAATCTCTTTATGATGGGTTGGTGTTGATTAACGATTTCTTGATAGTTAATTGAGGATTAAAAGACTCCATGCCGATAGTTTCTTTTTATTCTGACATTACCTGTAGTCTTTTATTATTATGTACTAGGTATATATATGTTGTAATTTTTAGACAGTTCATTGGTTCTCATTCGCTTTAGCCCATCAGTAAATGGCAACCACCATAATTAATAAATCGATACGTTCAAACGTTAAATACCTGTATGTATATATTATAATGTAATGGAATGCACAAACAGTTTGTGAGATAGTATCTAATAGGAGCGTCATTGTCAGCAAGGTACGGGTGCTATAATTATGTTTGCATTTGTAATTTAGATTAATTTCTCATCTAGTTTATCCTTTTCGAGTAGCATATACGTAGGTATGTAGGAGAAATGAGATCAGGATGTGAAGTACCAACGCTTTCAATCAAGTGTCATGTTTACACTGTGTTAAAGGTTCCATAATTTGATATTTTGATTTTAATTTTATTTTGAAGTATTTCTTAGGCTTCGTAGTATAGCTACGTTACTAGTAACTGAAAGTCCTTCAAAGGATACCAATTAATTATGTTTTTTCTAATTACCTACTTCCAGTTTTTTAGCATAGTTTTGTTGAAAAGAACTTAAGCTGTACAGTTCATTATATAGTATGTACCTAGGTAGGTACTCGTTCAAATTTATTTGGAATCATATGAATATACCATCTTAATCGTCAGATTACGATTCATTGTCTGCAGACTTCATGTAGCGACAGGCAAAAAGTACAAAAGCTTGTGATACAGAATTAATGATCACACTACTTACCTTGAGGGTTTCGTGCAAATTATGATTTTTTTCTGAATTTAATAAACTGCCTTCCATAGAATTA
The DNA here is from genome assembly GCA_036851915.1 of Ptenothrix huangshanensis. Taxonomy (NCBI): domain Eukaryota; kingdom Metazoa; phylum Arthropoda; class Collembola; order Symphypleona; family Dicyrtomidae; genus Ptenothrix; species Ptenothrix huangshanensis. Next base: position 18,345 of record JAAXYX010001542.1, on the reverse strand, counting down.
TCATAAAATTCAAACATTCCATTTCCATGGCTTTGATTTTTGACTGGTATGGTTTTATAGTCGTTCATTTAGGTGGGTACTTACTGTACACCGCGTCGTACACTATGTAGCAGCATCGACGTAGAAGTATACAATAGTAGCTGATAGAAAACAAAGGCAAATTTAGACAAAACATAATCATTATTGGCTCCTCCTCAAGTTTCGTCTTTCATGACATAATAGTATTATAGTGATAGAGAGTAATAGAGGTTATCGATAATTGTAATCATGCCATTTCTTGATTTATTTATCCTTTATAATTGTGATATATAATTATACATATTTTATCTCAGATATATGGCATGAGGGAGATGTGAATCATTCGAAAATTCTGAAGCAATTATATAAATAAAAAGCTGCTTACTAGAGTTGGAACGAAGTATGCAAGTAAACAATGGATTAATATTTCGCATTATTAGAAAGCCGACTAGATGTGCACTGAGGTACCTACGCTGGAAGCAGATGTAAGTACCAGCCCACTTGTAATATTCAATGTGAGACGCGATCGCTATCCTAGTAACTCAAGCTGTAGTGTTATGCATGTCAAAGTAATTTGGGTAGAGCGCACGAACGTGTGGATCATTATTACCTATATGTAATATTGTTATGGGGAAACGAAAGACGAAAACGATGATATGTGTCAGCCATGTGGATGAATGGAAGTATAATCATGGTTTTTTCTGTTGAATAGTAAACATAGAAAATTGCATTTGGACGATTTTCCTTTCAAGGTTTCCAGGAAAAGTTGACTTACACAAATTATATATTTGTACAGCAACAACAAAGATTTTGTTCATATTGTGATCGTAAATAGAGAAGAAAGAATAAACGAAATTAAGAGGAAGTTAGGTCCAGAGAGTCCATGTCATATGGCTAACAAGAATAACTAAACAGAATGATAAAACTGAGCGAACCAACAAACTAACGTCAGTTAAGAACGATATTGCATATTGATACAAATACTGATATTGATATTACTGCCATTTGCCTACCTACCTTGGAGACAAAACGACAATGATAATTTGCAATGCCAGTGATTTATTACTCCGTTATTTCGTATTTTTGCGCAGTGCAAACTTGGGAATTTAGACTTGTAGGTAGGACATAAATTTGAGTAAACGTAATTACACGGGGTGGTGTTTTTACATGCTCACGTAAAACGCAAAGGCTTCGCTTCAGAATCCCGAGATTTTTTGTAAGGATGGACGTACCCATAGTTTAGGTCCCTTACTCGTTCCTTTGTTGTCCCTGTTTGGTTGTAGGGCTGGTGGATGATGGTTTTTTAGTTTTTAAAATCAGGAAGAATTGGTAGGTAGGTTAGGTAAGTAAATTGGCAGTTTCAGAAAAGAATTAGATTACATATAGGGACCGGAGCTTGAGTAGCTGGAGGCATATCAATTTTTAGAGGATGTGGAATAATTTGGATGTATAGAAAGCCAAACCAAACCAACAAGGGAACTAGACGGAGACTTACAAATTTCTTATGAGCTTTGCTTTTAGGTTGAGTTTCCTTCAGTGGTAATTCAGGAGTGGAAGTAGTAGTGTAGAAAACATGGTAATCAATGTACTATACTGAGTTGTACAAGTACAAGTGCTCTTGTGCACCGACCATCAACCGTTCCGTTGCCTGCAATGCCATGCAATCGAATCCAATGAGTTGAGTACCAACCTGCCTACCGAAGAATAGGTTTGGGTACCTCCCTGCCCAAGTTTCCATCTTTCTCTTCGTCCTGTTTGTGTGCTTTAGGTTTGTACGGTTGGTCTTGTATTGCCTACAAGAGCACGATTACACCTTTTAAACAATCTGATTGCAGTCGTATTTCGTGTAGGTAGTTAGTTTAGTTCGGTCTCTTCTCTTCGTTCCTGTTCCCTTCTCTGTTGTGCTCTTGGGCCTGTACGTTGCATTGTGTGGCCGGCAAAAAATCGTTGTATCTTTGTTCATTTAGTTGTTGGTATTTTGTACCTCCATTTCACGTAGAGGGGGAAGAGCTCTAAAAGTTTAGAAAAAAAGTTTATATATCCTTATTACAACGTGCAGTACATTAGGCGAAGCTGTGACTGTGGCAGAGACTGTACGTTGAAGCTAAAGCCGAAGTTTCAGCTTATTGCGTAATATGTGAGCACTGACGAACGTACTGGGAAATTCGTTTCATACTGCCTTTCGGTGTTGTTCTTTTCTTGCGAGTTCTTGTGGTGCAGTTCCAGTTTCATCATTGGTACCGGTTGTGTCTACCCACGTTCCTTTCGGTTAAGCTTCACATTTTATTTTGCGTTCATGCTTCGTATTTGTACTTCAATACAATACACTTGTGTCTCGATTTGAGATCACCCGCAGGATCACATCCTATTTATTATTCGACTACCTCCATTAGTATTCGCAATCGTAAATTATCATCGAAAATTGAAGTCAAGCTCACTAGTTTTGGAGTTGGTTTTGGTTTCCTGCCCTGCTGATCGGCAGACACGGAGCACAAAATTCGGCCAGTTTACTCGCGTTGCCCCCACAAATTGTGTAGCAGGGATTTTTTTTGCATTTGTGACCTCCACCTTGTTCGTATGAAATCTTGATTTACCTGTGCTCACAAATATATAGTTATACAGTTTTGTGATATATCTGCCTACATACATTGTACCTGACTATTTGCTAACCAAAAGTATTGCGTGCGGAATCTTCTGGTTTTTTATTTTTGTTTTGTGAAGCTGGGTTTACTTTCGTGGAGTATTTATGCATTTGGTGATTCCTGCTGACTTACCACCACTGCACCAAACACACAATTGGATTGGGTATCAAGTTGCAGCGAATTGAAAGCTCACCTTGATTATATATTGTAACGGCGTTTTTCTCTGCTGTGTAAGTGAATTAACTATTTACCTATGTATCGTATTTTTTAGGAGAGAAAAGAAATACATAAAGTGAAAAGCGTTTGTAAGGTACTTTGATATGTAATCGAAATCGACTGTTTGAATTATCCATAAGTTATACCGTGTAGCGATCTACAAAGTACCATTTTGTATTGTTTAATCACCAGCAGTGGCAATGGTTTTTGAATTCTGGGGCAGATTCATTACCATCGTGCAAGCCGCAAAGTCGTCTAACTAAACGTGTACAGGGTTTTAGTACGAGAAACATTTTGTGCATTGTGTTTTGACGTAACACGCTTGTGTATTTTGTGAATGGGTCAGTTTTACCAAATGTTTTAATCGTTTATTCGTTATTATATTCACATACGTATAATTACAGTAAGGTGTATAGTGTTAAAATCGGGGTAAATGCAGATACTACATTTATAGTTTCCAAATAACGGCTTCCAGCAAGCTAGATAAACCATTTTTAGTTTTCGAGTCTTATAGAAAGAATGAACTTGGCCGTTATTAATTGGGTCGAAAATCTTAACGGCCAAGTAGCTAATTCAAAAACAAATTCGGTAAATGTTTTAGTATTAATTTTTTGAAATGGGTGTTTTGTATTTAAAAGTATCAGTAAAGTAAAAGTTTCATATTTGACGATTTGCCTGATTTTTTGTTTTTTCTGTACATACGTAAATGCAAGTGTAGGTATGTAGTATATTTTGCATTATCAGCCATGGTATGGTAGTTTTATAGGTACTTCGTCTCCTGCTTTCAGTATTTCAGTGGCAATTGGAGAGTAAATAAAACTCCGTGTATAAATCACCTGCATTTTATATTTTGAATGCCGGTTAGGTTTCGTTGTGTGTTCGTAAATACATGTATGTAATTGTATATGTTTATAGTTTAAACTACGTACTCCAGATAATTGGTACTGGACTACCCGTCCAGTGGTCAGCAGCAGTGGTTGTGCTTAAGTACATCGATTACCTATGTGCAGAAGGAAAACGAAAACGAATATTGACTGAGTTAATGTTTGCTAAAAATGATGTGTTCTTAACGCTGATGGCTTATAGGAAACATGTAACATGTTTATCGTTCCTTTATGAGCCTTCTAGAGAGTTATGTTCTTTTGCACTTTGAAATACTAGGCACATGTTTTCAATGGCCATAAGTAGAAATAGTATGGTATGGTATGTAGTCATACCGAATGTGGACGTGAATTGGCTTGGATCAAGTGTGCAATAAAGCAAATTAATGTGAGACAGATAATAGGATATGTATTTATTTTATAAGATTGCAACTCGAAAGGCCATGTCCGTGTTGATGGTGATGGTGAGACATGGTCCGTTAGTTGCCTGGATGTGCATATGGAATACATAGTAGTATCGTTTAACGTATGTATAAGAAGCGTACAAAAAATTAGGTACATGGCATAAAAAATGGGAACGTTTTCACTGGATACGGGAAATCCTTAATCTTACTGCACTACTCTTGGTCCTGTTGGTACTTCAGCTACTGGTGCAATGCATGCAAAGAAGTTTTACTTGTCTTGCCTTGATACCGTATTCCGGCAATTCTGGAATGGCTCTGTTTCTGACTCTGGCTTTGGCTCGGTCTCGGCTTCTGGTGTATTGCAGATTGCAGATTGTGTAGCTTTATGAAAGCTGCATAGAGGGAAATTGCCAATGATGTCTCTCATTTCTAGTCTCCATATTGTTTTCACTAGTTTTTGGTGACACTTTTTTCTTTCTTCCTTTTTCGGGTTTTCTGACAGTCGCTCTTGTTTTTATGCATTTTTTCAGATTCCCTGCAACACATCACAGTACAATTACAAGAACACCGCAAGTAGCATACTGGAGAATCCTAAGACATACTTTCCGCATTTAGACATTATAAAAATTACAGACGTGAAAAGAAGTGTTGCTGGTAGAAGGCTAGAATCGTGAACGATAAGAAGACTCGAAGATTAAAAAGAAAAACAAAGCAAGCAGACAATTTTTGTTTTTGGTTCTGGTGTAAAATGGATCCATCCAAAAATCCTACAGATCCAAATCGGACTGGTGGTCCAAATCCCAATTCTGCTGCAACTTCAAATCCTAATGTTGTGGAGCTGTCCTCATTGCCTCACCGGAGAACTTCAGTTACCGGGATGGCTTCACTCCCAAGTGTAAGTGCCACCTCCTGCATTGATCTATTATGTGTACATATCATAGCCTTATCTGTAGTTACCATGGACTGGAACTGTTTCGTTATTGTTTCACTACCAACTTGACTTTGGCTCGGGCACTGGCACTGAATTTTATATGTATTTTTATAAAGTAGGTTACGTACATAGTTACATTGTAAGTTAAGTAAGTATACAGAGGACGTTAAATTTTTATGAGAATTCTAATTTGAAATGCTAGGCGTTACAGAGTACTAGAGAGTGCACCGCTCTATCACGGCGGAGCATAATGGAAGTATGGAAAAAGTATGTTCACATGCAAATTTGATCTTGATGTCGAAAGTTACTTTTAGTTTTACTTTTAGTTTTACTTTTAGTTAGTGTGGTAGTAGTAGTGGTAGGTAATTTATAGCCATTATGATCATAACGTAAACGATGGTTCGGTTGTGCTGTGCTATGTTGTACGGAGCTATGCTTAGTTCTGTCGGGGTAGAATACCAGAAACTGAAGCAGAATAGAATTCGTTAATTTTCCCATTCGTAGACGTGCACCACTTAATTATTCATTTTTCATGAACTATTATTTCTGTAGGTCGGTTTTTGGGTTGCTGGAATTTTGCGCACCTTGGGGGCTACGCTGTACATGGTGGGCACCTACTGTGCTTTCATTCTGTATGCTTGTAGGCGTCGAAATGCGGTAGAATTGTGTACAATATGAGAAAGATACTGCAATATGAAATGCATAGTTTCGTTTATTTACGTAGAGAATCGTGTAATGTATTAATTTAGAAGAATCCTTTCCCTGTTTTCTCTTTTATTGTTGCTGTTGTTTCTTGCTTGAAAGAAGCAATTTACTTCATACATTTGTTCTGGCTTTGGGGGTTTCGTGGGATTGGATTCAGAGTTTTGCCAGGGCAGTATAGTAGAAGTAGTGCAGTCTTACTGGAATGTAGGCCAGATTTAGAGTAGAATTTTTTGATTGGGCACCATGGACCAGGTTAGTAAGTATTTAGCTGATATTATTATTTTTATTATTCGTACAACCAGCTACTTTCTCCTCGAATTATTAGCTTTAAAATTTTAATCATGTGCATACTCATTTACTAGACTAGAAGTAGGTAAACGTTGAAGAAAATTTTGCTGACGATGTTTTTTCTACAGTATCCAAAAGTTCAAGAACATTTTTAACTTTATGAACAGAAGACATTGTTGTACGTATTTTCTCAAAAGTAGCAAAAATATGGTTTGGATATTGCCGACGGAGTATAAGGGCAAGCAATTTTTTTTAATAATATATACGTATTTTACGTAGCTGTGGCATCTTACAATTTTGGCGAACACAATTATATTTAGCATATTTTTTAGTTTTCAATGTGTATTTGTGCTTTAGGTTTTGGTTCCAACTTTGAAGGTTCAGCTTATGCATGCATGGTCATAGCGGTAACGAAGAAGCAATATGGGAGTAGATACAGTTTTCTTAACTTGCTTCACAAATTGTAGATGTAATTCCTATCTCATTGAATGGTACTGAAGATCTTTTTGAGTCATTTGCTGATTTAATCATTGTTATTTTTTGCGTACGGTTGGCGATGAATGAGGAATTGGGGTTCTGTTGTGTCCTTCAATGTGATCGTTATTAAGGTAGCTTGCATTTATTCCCAGTGTACATTTTTATGCTACAAAGTAACTTTTTTGTAGGTGGAAGAAACAGGGGGTTCATTTTTATCCCAGATGAATGATGACGTCTTTTCTACTCCCGAAGACCGAACGGAACGCTTCAATATGGCTCTAGTTCTTGGTCAAGGCGAAATCCCGGATTCCAAATCAAGATTTGATGAGCGAGATTATCAATGTGAGTTTTTATGAAGGGGTTTTCTCTATTATTATATACCGTTATCAGTGTAGGCATGTTATACTTTCCGTAATTATAAGTTTTAAAATAGTTTTTCTTATTGCATTTCACTTGGAACTTTATGCTTACAATGGGATGGTATCAGTATTAGTGGGATGGAAGGTGGGAAATAATCCAACCAGAATCATTAATCCGTACAACACTTTCCGTTGACCTTTAAAAACTACACAGCTTTAATTAATTCGGTTAAACACTTCAATGAATTATTATGTTTGCTGACGCTTGCCTTGATGTTTGTACATGTATGCATACCATTATTGTAAATACAATTTTAGTCTTTTGTACCTTCATGTTACGTCATAGCTACGTCATTACCGCGTTGTACATAAAATTAGAACGAATCAAGTCTGTAGATCTTTTGCTAGCCTGATAAGTGGCAGTTGCATTATTGACCGAATTAGGTGTACCTACATTTTATTTGCCGGTATTTGTAGTCATATGTGTGGTTTTGGTACTTGTTAGTAATTATGCCTAAGCCATTTGAAAACAATGTCCTCTCACATAAACATTCCTAGCACATCGTCGAGAAAGTTTTCCACATCCACATCAACCTCTGAAGCCGATTCGTTCATTGCGAAAAAAATCATCGACAACCAGACCGACTGATTTGGAACGGTCCGAGCCTATTCCAATGACAAGTCGGACTAGTGGAAAAGGGAAATCCCATCATGCACTGGCTTCCACAATTAGTTCTCATAAACCCAGTATGCCTCCAACACCCATCACGGGGAATTCGGATAAATTTGATGAAGAACTTGAGCGAAACTCACTATTGAATGCGTATGCTTATATATAATTTTGCATTTTTTTTTTATTTTTCTGTATGCTGTTTGTGTATCTTTAACTGTGCCAAGAATCATTTGCCGTTCAGTTTGATGCCATTATGAGTGAATGGAATTATTCCTTACAAACGTGACGCATCTTGTATTTGGTCCTGATTTTGAACCAAAATTCACAATCGCATTCATTTTTAGTTCAATAATTTATAAATACACTGAATTTTTATTATACTCAAGCGTTGTTTCTTCGTACCCTTATTCTGGCGTGTCACCCCATGGCCATTCCTTCACCTCCGGAATATTTGATGATATGATGGAACCCTTTTCTAAAAAAGTTCAGTTTGAAGTTGGTAAGAAAAGCATGTCGCTGGAAAACACAATTTTTAGCATGTATTTTTATGCTTAAATTTGAGTTGAGGGATCGTAATCGCAAAAAATGCCTATTTGTGTTCCAAAATGATGGAATGTCTTACTTGGTATCAACCTCTTGTTCATGCTGTATGTCAATTCTACAGGTGGTTCGCCAATTCACAGTGGGACCGAAGAAGAAGTAGGCGAAAAAAAGAAACACAAGTAAGGCTGAGTAGCTTGTTGTTTTATTAATTAATGCAAGTAATAATAGCATTATAGTATGTCTTCTTTGGACTAAGTAAATTTCCAGAGCCCTTTAATTATTATTAGAAATATCACAGCGTCGTCAATTAAATACGCTTCTTTGTAGCCGCAACTCTAGTTTTAATTAACGTGCTTTGTTACTCATTACTTAATTGGGTCTTTTCATCTTGGTTCTACGAAGAGAGCAGTTCTGCACGCGGTTGATGTAATTATTGTGAAAGCATAACGATATTTCCTGTCTTTACTTTTTGTTATGTATAAAGCGCGCGTCGTAGTTTCTCTGAATCAGTTGCTCTCAGTTTGCGACTCTGATGGAAGATAGCTATTATTTAGAAATAGATATTTTACTAATAGTTTTGTTTTCAGATTTCACAGGTCTCCAAGATATGAAGATCCTCAGTGGCGACTTAGGTTGGGTTCTGAAATGAAAGAAGATTCAGCTGATATTCCTCTTTTATTACGTGATCCAACGGATCCAGATACTTCCGAAATGGCCGACTTGGACAAAGACGATTTAACGAGTTAGTCAAACATTTTTTATCATTGCATAATTACATTGTATTACTAGAATGTAAGTAGTCATTGACTGCTACTTTTTAATTGAAGTAACTATTCGAATATAAGTATTTCGCGGGTGAAGAGTCAATTTGAGAAGCTCTGCTTAAAGCCGGGACACTCTTTTAACTATAATTTTTAGCAAGACAGCAAGCGCCATGCAACGTCATTGTTATTATAAGGTTCACTGGACTTGCTTCAAACGGCTGCTGCATATCACATATAATAACTTGCTGCTCCTGTGAGTTTGGTAAGTCACTCATATCGATGCTTAGCTAGAATTGGTCTGAAACGTCAAACTGGCTCTTCGCCCGCGATGCTGAGTTATAAAATATTTATTTTAAATGGCTTACTCAATGTACAGTGTGGCCCACTTAAATAGGTAAATTTAAATTGTTTACTACGAGCACTATATCTGCACCCAGCTAAACGAGTTATATACTAATCCATAGAGAATTGTTTGAAGTTTTGGTTAATCTACAATCTACACTTTTGTTTGTTTTTGGTTGCATCATAAGTCCCAAAAAAACCTGAAAGATGTGCCTCTTTTAAGACAAATAATTTTTGGAATAGTTTTGATTAATTTTTCTCCGTGAATTTTTACACCTAAATTGCACCTAAAGCTTTTTTAAGGCGTTGACTCTAAATTTTAACGAAACAAAATTTTTTTCCTGTAAATAGGTATACTTTAGGGGTTGACATTATTGTGGGATTTTTTTGGGACTTATGATGCAACCAAAAACAAACAAAAATGTAGATTAATCAAAACTTGAAACAATTGTCTATCGAGAGAGAACGTAAAAGATTTATTTACACTGGTACTCCAATAGTACTTGCCACAACACACAGTAAACACAATATACATAGTGTAGTCCTAGTTTTAGTTACAAAAGTAAAAGTACCTAACTTGTTTAGCTGGGTATAGAGATTCGCTCGTAGTAAATAATTTAAATTTACCTATTTAATTGGGCCACCCTGTACAATGAATGCAACCAAAATCGTGATTTTTCCCGAAAGCATGCCAAAGGTTTCAGTGCGCCTTGTTGCCATCTTCTGGGCTTAGAATAAAGTAAACAGTGTAAAACAAAGTTTCTTTGTTTAAAAACTCATGAGTTTGTCTGTCTTTGTAATAGGCCATCGATTTGGCGATGCGAAAGGGTTTCGGCGCCATAAATTTTATATCAGAGAGCCAGAGGTAGTCACAACAAATATGGGATTGAGAATCGCCAAGTATGACCATCAACCCCATGAGGTAATATTTATAATAGCATAGACTTATGGTCTTATAACTATGAGCATTTTATGTATAAATGTATAATTCATCGTAATTCTGGTTTTGATCTTAAAAAGCTTTCAAACATTGAAAAAATCGACCAGGATAATGTTGGGAAGGTGTATTAAAATAAAGTGGTTTGATTTTTGACAGTTGACTTTATAAGAAGTTTCAGCTTTTTAGACGACTTTTTGTTTGGAGTTATTAGAAGCATTGATTTGCAAATAATTAAATGTATACACATAATGTTAAGATCAATGTTCGAAAATCTCGCAGATATACGTCGAATTGGACATCCTGAGTGGTAATGGAGACGACCGAGAGTGGAAGGAAACAGCACGTTGGATCAAGTACGAAGAAGATGTTGAAGAAGGTGCGGACCGTTGGGGAAGACCGCATGTTGCATCTCTAAGTTTCCATTCTCTTATTAATCTGAGAAGATTGATCGAAGCTGGTAAAACTGCGAACTTGGAATACATATAATAGGTTACTCGCACATTTATTGCATGAATTACTTATAGTTTTTGTGAAATTAAATCACATTTAGGGACTTTAAGTTACCGACCATTTGCATAGACAAAAATAGACGTACTAAGTTATATTTAGTAAACTATATTAATTTAGCCAAATTGTACAACTTTGTACTATCTCGATTTTTAAGAGCCGGATATAGCCGGTCATTGCATTGGCTTCTGCCATGCTAAAAGTCCACCGCACCGACCTCAATAATTTCAAATTTTTAAACTTATTATTAAGTTATAGTTATAGCCATTCCTGTTTTTCCATAATAGGTGTCGTGTTACTTGATCTTGAGGAAAGGGACCTTCCAGGTGTTGCTTATCGGGTTGTGGATCAAATGGTATTAAATGAACTTGTACAGCCGGAAAATAGGGGATTTGTCATGAGGTCTTTGCTTCTAAAGCACAAGCACGTGAATGAAAGTGATAAAACGTGGAAATTCAATTTGCGAAGAAATGCTGGAAGTCTTACTAGTCTGCATGTAAGCAGAAGTTCATATTACCTATTTCATGTATACATAGCTGTGACTAAATCAGCTCATTTTCAGTTTGTTCTAAATTTTCTTAACAGAACATCTTCGAAGACAAAGGTCGTGGGAAGAACGTAAATGTGGTTGCCACTCCAGAACCGTCTTTGGTACAGAGGAGAAACAGCGCCACCGTCGGTGGTTCCAGGGGGCTTGAACAAGGTACAATAAATGGCAGGCGTAACGGAAGTGCTACTGGCGCATACCTCCTTCCAGACAGTCATCTGCAACAAAGTCAGCATACCGCGGTATAATTGCCTTCCAGTTTTCGTTTTCAGTTAATATCAAATTATTAATGAGATACCTACTGCGTCATTCCGGTGTCTCATTATGACGCTTTAATTAAGTTAATTGAAATTGAAAAATGATTTTTAGATCGATCTGAGCAAAGTTTCTTTGGCCCATCTATCTGAAGAAGATGTAAGATGGATGTCAAACAAAGAAAGTATTTTACGCCGTATTCCTGTTGGTGCCGAAGCTTCAGTCGTGCTCGTGGGTGTAGATGACAATTTAGAAGTACCTGCAATGGCATTCGTTCGTTTAGCCGAAAGTGTTTATATGCCTAACATTACAGAGGTGATGTCGCCGCATTCAGTTTTTTAACCTACTCTACGCGTGCAATGAACACGTCCATAAAACGTTTTCTTGTTTTAAATTATAGGTCCCTATCCCTGTGAGGTTTATTTTTATTCTGCTAGGTCCTAGTTCATTTGATTTAGACTACAAGGAGGTGGGCCGCTCTATTGCAACCCTCATGTCAAACAGGGTATGGTAAGAAATTTAATGTGAATGAGAAATTGCAGTACTGTAAATTTGAGAAATAGATTTGCTCAGTAGTATTTACTTGTAGGAATTTCATGACATTGCTTACAAAGCTGACGATCGGAAAGATTTGCTGAAAGGAATTCATGAGTATTTGGACGAGAGTGTTGTTTTACCACCTGGAGAATATGAGAAGGAGTTGTTCCCATTTGATGATCTGAAGGAGAAAAATGAAGCTTTTAAATTACGGAAGCAGCGTATGTCAATAAGTGCCAAAGGTGCAGGTGGATATGGAAGTCCTGGAAGTGGAGCTGGGGATGGCGGGGATGAATTTGATGGAATCAAAAAACTTCAAGGTATAAAATTCATATCCTAAACTCTGGAAAATTAAAACTTTTAATGATGCGTGATGACGGTCTCTTCTAGAGTCTGTTAGCTTATGTTAGAACGTAAACCGTTGGAATTATGGATTCACAAGCGTTTTCGACATGTATAATTTGTTTCTCTACATCCTAAATTTTACAATTAATGTAGGAACTAAAGCATCGCAATCCGATCCTTTAAGGCGTACTAGGCGTTGTTTTGGTGGTCTCGTACAGGATGTAAAAAGAAGATATCCGCTGTATTTATCCGATATTTTGGACGGAATGAATTTTCAGTGTGTAGCAGCAATTGTTTTTATCGCGTTCGCTCAAATTTGTGGGTCCATTGCATTTGGGGGCCTCATGGGTAAGTTGCACAATTTATCAATAATTACTGTTAAAGTTGCAATGTAGTTGAACATCCAACTTAGTTTTATTATTCTTCCACAGGTGCTAAGACGGAGCATTACATTGGAATATCTGAAACCTTAATGTCATCAGCTGTAGGAGGTCTTTTGTTTTCATTATTTTCGGCTCAACCCTTACTAATCGTAGGAACTAGTGGACCATTGCTCCTTTTTGATGAAAGCTTGTTCTCGGTATGTGAAGCTAATTCTATTTACCCCGTAATATTTGTAAATCAGGTAGATAATATAATATACTGACCCCTAAGCTTTGATTGTATTAATTTTCAAACAGTTTTGCAAAATGAATGGCATTGACTTCCTGTCGATGCGAACCTGGATTGGATTTTGGCTGTCTTTTATTGGTTTGGTCTTCGTTGGTTTTGAAGCTAGTGTGCTGGTGCGTTTCTTCACACGCTTTACTCAAGAAATATTCTCAGCTCTTGTTAGTTTGCTTTTTATTGCAGAGAGTATACTGAATCTTAAGGCGGTAAGTAAGATAATAGTAGTATGTCTGGTTATTAGAACCGAATATTATCTGCATGTTTATCTGCTGCGACCTTTAGTGGTTAACATACAGATGTAGTACGTTTATAGGAATCTGGAGATGATGAAAGGAAATATGTTGTTGGCCTTAACTATAGCTGCATTTTCAATAGATTTACGATGATCATCCATTAATGGGCACTTACGGTGTTTGTCCTGTTAATCCGAACAGCCCTAGGTAAGCAGGATAAGTTGATCATAATGTGCGAAATAAGTTTAAAATACTTTAAATTAGTTTAAATCAGTGGATAATGATGCGTCATGATGTCACATTTGGTATATAGCCAGATTCCGGGTACAAAATGTCCTCAACCCAATACTGCCTTGTTATCGACAATGCTCATGTTTGGAACATTTGGTGTTGCTTGGTTCTTCCGAGCCTTCCGCAGCGGCACATATTTTACTTTGAGTGTAAGAATCAAAGTCAATTTTTTATAATTGCGTATAGTGAGGCTGGTTGTGTGCTGAAGATTGTGTATTATTTTCCTGTTATATATTTAGGTACGAAAGATTCTTGGAAACTTCGCGGTTCCAATAGCTATCGGCTCTTTGGTTCTTGTAGATTACCTTATCACTGAAACTGTAACTACTAAATTGGATGTACCTGACGGTTTTGAACCCACCGTAGAGCGTGGGTGGTTTGTAAATCCAGGCGTTGTAAAATCCTGGGCACCAGCTATAGCCCTAATTCCTTCCTTACTGCTATTTATTCTTATATTCATGGAAGTTTCAATTGGAGAGTAAGTGGTATCAATTAATTAGACATTTTTATCGTCCTTCTGTGATGAATTGAAAATGTTTTTAAATTGCCTGGGCTTTTCCTTCTAGGCTGATCGTTTCAAAAAGCGACAACAAATTGCTAAAAGGCCCTGGTTTTCATCTGGATGTTTTATTGATCTGCTTTATAAATACTATTGCCTGTCTTTTTGGGCTTGCGTGGATATCAGTGGCTTTGGTTAGAGCGGTAGCGCACGTTTCCGCACTTACAGTCTGGTCCACTAACAATCCTCCTGGAGAAAAACCAGTGATAACTGGAGTTAAAGGTTTCACCACAAAATCATAGACATTACGCTTATTTGGATGCCAGAAGGACAGCAGCTTGTATTGATTTGTTTTAAAATTTGCTATTATTCATTTACAGAACAAAGAGTGTCGGCCCTTTTGGTTTCCATATTCACTTGTCTGTCTATTCTGTGTGCTCCTGTTTTGAAACATATTCCCATGGCTGTACTCTTTGGAGTATTCTTGTACATGGGCATATCCTCTATGAGCGGAATACAGTTTTTCGAAAGAATAACATTATTTTGCAAACAGGTTGCAAATCATCCTCAAGTACCTTATGTTCGACGTGTAAGAGGATTATATTGGTCATGATTGTATAGTCAATAATTTTCACAATGATGATGCCTTCTAAAAAATTTCTGGGAATATTGCAGCGTTCTTTAAAATCATTTAATTTTTTTTATAACTTCCACAGGTTCGGACCCTTAAAATGCATCTGTTTACAATCATTCAAATATTTTGGTTGATCATTCTATGGGGAGTGAAATATACGAAAGCCGCCTTGTCATTTCCTTTCATCTTAGTAATCTTGATTCCATTTAGGTTTTACGTTCTTCGATTAATGTTCAATCCGGATGAACTTTCGGCTGTAAGACACATCCACAACTTAAGTGCTTTGCTTTTAACTGCTATAATATTTTTAATTTATTATAGTATGATTCGAACTCACTGATTTGTTTGAATTGCATATAGCTTGACTCGTCTGGAGAGGACAAGAAAGAATCGATTTTAGTGGTTGAACCAGCGCCTCCGAACGGTCGGGTGCATTCGGTAGTCGATTCTAAGCAACATTTTAGTACGGTGCTGGAAGAAAAGGCACAAATTGATCCATTGTCTAAACCTCTTGTTGAAAACAATAGAACTTCCATGCCAAACAACAGTAAGAACTTTATAAATTATTTTTCAAACGGAAAACGTCAATTTAAATTAAGCTTCGACAGGTTACCAACGCTACAAAGCGACTGATAATGCTAATTTTCGAGATTCCCTTCACAATGCACTGTGGAATCGCATGGGTTCACACGATGTCATTGGTGAGGAAGGGAATGTGAAATTTCGAGCACTAATTCTTTTCAATTAGATTCCAGGGAAAGGGAGGAAGCGGTCTAAGGATCTCTGGGACTCGTAAAGTTAATTGTAAGAAAACCGATATGAAAAGTTTTAATGATAATATTTTAAATTCTTCAACTTCGACAACGCTGTAAGCAAGACGGTGATATGTACCTACATTCTTGAAGTCATTATACATATGTAACTGTTGTTGTTATTATTGATTGTTATGTTCCTAAATTACAGTAATTATTACAAACTAGCTAATAGAAATTACTGTGATTAGAGTATATACAGTTTTGTGCCAGGTTTGTAAACGGTGTACTTGATCAGTTGCCCGTCCCATAATTATAACGCAACCCTTTTTGTACGTCGCGCATGTGAAGAGTGGGTATAAAAATATTACTTTTGTTGGCCCGTGAAATTGTGTATTATCTGTGTCACAGTTCCCCGTGTGTGTATTATTGTAATTAGGTATGTATCCACTTCATTCGGAATTATGGAAAGGTATATATATATACCTACATATTAATTGCAAAGTATAAATAACTATAGTGGAATCAAATTCGACACCGTAGTAACTTGATTTACCATGATATCGAATTAAGTTCGATATAATTACTATATAATTAATTGGTTACATATACATAATAAATATATCGAACTCTGTGCAAATGCTCCCTGGATTTACTCTTAAGAGCTACTTTGCCGATAGGCATTCTGATCGCATAGGATATGACTCAAACTGAGTGTTACATTAAGATGAATAAAGGACGAAGTTAGTATTAATAATTAACACCCAAATTTATGTAACGTTCCTAGCAGGTTATGCTCTGCTGCGTGTTTTTGTCATTAAACCGATTTGGAAAAACTGAAGTTGAAGCGAGCGAAAGTGCACGTAGTTAGTGAGTACAAGTATTTTTTTAAAAGGTCTACTTATGTTTAATTAGTGGAGGGCAGTGTCAAGTTGTATATTATCTCTACGAAAAGTAAATAAGTTAATGCATTTGATTACAAATGATGAGTATTACATAAATATTCTTCTTTTTTACTATTATTTGCTTCAAATACTCGAATAAAATTTAATCGGGGAAAATCCGATGACTAGTGCTTCATGTAGTATTTTGGTGGATTTATGGGAAAGTAGAATTTACAGTGGTAACGTAGCTTTTTTCAGGATGTACGACAGACGAATTCGGATGCACCCCATGGCGTCATTTTCTCCATATTAAAAAATAAGCAAGGTAGCTTTTTTTAGACAATCGAGCGAGAGGAAAAGAACTCACGTGGTTTGTTTTATTTCAAAATTTGTGGATTCTGTCTTGCTTTTGAAAATAGCTACGTTACCATTGTAAATTCTACTTTTCCACTATTCCAACAAAGTAGTACAAAAAGCACCAGTCATCATCGGGTTTTCCGCTTATAATTATTATAATTTAGAAATGTTTTAGGCAACATAAGTCTGTACCTTAATTTCACCTTTGCGTGCCTTCGAAAATTGAATGTCACCGTCAACTGACTATAATTGGACATTCTATTTTTTATCATTATATTTTCCAAATCCAGGAACCTGGACCCGGAATAAAAATAGTTGGTGCAGCCAACTTTTAAAATTTAAAATAATGTGCATTTCTGAAAATAGCGTATTTCTAATGCTTCGAGCGGGCCAACAAAGGCATCCCTACTTATCATTAGTGATAGTTAAATCAGTTGTCCTTTACACAAAGGAAACTCATGATGTAGTTAACTGAACTGACTTCCCACCAGTTCAAACCACCTAAAAATTAGAGATTACTACGTATAAAAGTACAATATTGTTAGTTTTTTAATGCGTTGTGATTAGCTGTAACAGAAAATTTTAACAACCTGATGATAGAATCGCCTTAATTTATCGGAATACATAATTAATTAAAATCTAGGCAATTGTAGATAATGTTTAGACAGTTCAGTTTTGAATTGGGTGTATGTATAGGTATATGTAGGTATGTGATTTTAATTTCGGCAGAACGATGGGAGAACGTACAACTTTTATTATTCAAATTACTAGCAGGTATCACAATCACAATGGTGCTTGTCCAACGGATGACAGACAACTGTGATTCACAAATTTTCTGATTGATCTTTGTTATTGAGTTCGTAGTCTAAAAACTAACACGTAAAGTATTAAAACGATAGAGCATGTAATTTACTCAGTGATGAAATTGTATTGTATTAAATGTTACACACGGCTTAGAATTTTATGTGAAGCAATTTAATTATATTTTACTCCGGGAAGATAAAGTTGCAAATTATTGTATACGGGTTTTGTAAATAATATATGCGAAATAATTATAAATGCTTAATTTAAAAAGAATCAAAAGTATGAAAATGTAGTTGACCTCATATCTCGAGAATTAAAACAATCGTAAACGCATAGTTTGTAGGAATCAAAAAAAGTAATTATTAATATTGGATATAATAATGAGCAACGAAATGGTAAAGAAATGTAATTAAATAGAAGTACCTCAGTTCATTTCAGTGTGGAATGAATACCTAATCTCTCTTAAAAATATATTTTATGTGGTCCAAGACTATTAATTAAATAATAATTAAGATAATTAATGTACGTAGACAACGTATAGACATGCGTACCTACATCATTTCATACTAATTATGTAATTATGTCGTGTTGGTATTTCAAACGCCGAGCTGAATAAATAATGACCAATAAAAACAACAGTCAACAGAAGTAGAAGCATTTTTTCCTACACCTGTAGTTAGTAATAAAAGTAATGGTGTGTTCAAACTCGGAGTAACGTCCAAAATTCAAGTAGGTACCTACATACTTACAGAAAAAACAGCAAAAATAGTATTCAAATTCATCTTTAACACTGGCGTAACTAGGTTTCTTGCGGCCCATGTGCAAGGGTGTTTTGGCCCCCCCCCCCC
>JAAXYX010001541.1:0-22275 GCA_036851915.1 Ptenothrix huangshanensis | reverse complement strand
AGCATATGCCAGGTTTTACATTGATTTTGTTTGGGCAAACTTACTTTGTCCATCCGACTCTGCCAAACTTTGTGCACCCTTTTGACTTGCAAATTTAATAAGCGTCGTCAAAGCAAGACAGAAAAGAAGGGGCTACCCTTTCGTCCTAATCCACTCATTCTCAGTCGTACTGATATTTATCTCATGCACCGCTCTAATTTATCAAAGAGGTAGGTACCTTTTTATAGTCTAGTTATAGTCTTTTTATAGTATATGATAAAATTGCAAAACTTTTTATTTCTTGATTTTGTAAATTAAAGCAACACTCATGTGTGTCATGAGACGTAACGATAGCTGCTGGACAACAATGCAAAGGTTAACTGAAGATTTTAAATTTTTCAAAAAGGGTCAAAATTTAAAATCAATAAGGAAGTAATTTTTGAATTTCTGTCAAAAACGGTTGAAAGCGACCCAATCATCTTGCAAGATTTCAATTTAAAATTAAATATGCTTTAGAAAGAGATGATATGAGTGGAACAGCTTTTCCAAAAATGGCTTTTTTTTGATGTTTCGCTTAATGACTTCCTTGAATGGGGCTGAATATTAAGATGTGGACCGAATAAAAAATTTTTGTTTAAAGCGATGCTAAGCATTCAATTTGGGGCATTCAAGTATTACGTAACGCGGTCGGTGGTGGGTGGTGGGTCGAGGTCAACGTTACGCTCCATTATGAAGGGTCCTGCAAATGCCTATTTTTGCGTTACATGGGGTGGGTGGTGGGTCAAAAATTTCGGTTTTTAGCGTTACGTAATACTTGAACGTCTAGTGTTGTCTTATACCATTTTTGTGCGTTCTACAAGACTTTGGTACGCTTTCGGGTATAAAATTGGTAAATGCTCAAGTTGTTGTGTAGAGTACCTATATTTATAACAATGCGGGTTCGTTATATAAGTGCCTGGCTAAATACGTAGTAAATTTAGATTGATGTATATATACATTTAGTTATTTAATTGTGGGCTGGGGCTGGGATATAGAATTGAAGACAGAAATCATAGGTACTTACAGCCAGTTTGTTCTAATGTGTGCAGTTTCTCTGATAGATAGGTATCTAATGGGATTTAAGCATCGGGGCTCGTAGTCCGGCATTATATAAACTCGTTAGGTGTTTGGTATTTGGGCAATTGTATAGTTATTGAATTATTGGTTTATACAAAGCCAAAGCATAGTAGCAGTAGCGATGCAAAAGTATGCAGTGTTGTGTCACCTGTAATAGGGTATAGTATAACTCCCGGATTGATTGGTTGACTCAGTATCAGCTATGAAGATCATTGTTCAAGGTTTATAAGGTTGGATGTGGAATGGAAGTAAGTAGAGTAGTTTTATCTACTTTATTTACCTACTTGCACGCCTACATTTGAAACAACAAATAACCTACAAATATACGAGATTTAGTATAAAGCATAGTACTTACATATGTATCTTGCTGGTTTGTTAGTTGCAGTTGCAATCTTTCAAGCATGTGATCGAGATAATAATGCGTAAAAATTATTTACCGCTTTTTTGTCATGTATACCCTTGTCAAACCAAATCAGCTACGGAATCTGTGGCTAAAAGTAAAGCAGTTGTTTATTGTGACTTAGGGTTTATAAATATTTGATTTTGTTTTTACTGGAAAAATTCGAGAGGCTAGATTTTTGTCTGAGCAGAACAGCTTGCTGGGAAAGTTTGATACATGTCTTTTTTTGTTTTCGGAATTACAAACCATTCTAATCCTAAGCCTTACATGTCATTTCGTGTCGTTCCTACCGGTGCCATGTAGTGGTAATTATAAGATAGGAAGCTTGACATTTGGTTAATGAGTGCACATTGCTTATAGCGTGCAAATTTAAGAGTAACACCTATATATGTATAGAGAGATTGTTGTATTCCTCAATCCTACTTTCGGTTTTTGACATTTAGGATCTCGGCTGTGATTCAGGTAGGGCTTGTGTTTGTGTTTTGTATACATTTAATGACAGTGACGACGTACACTGATCACGCTACGTTCCATTTCTTATGAATGAATACCCACAGTTTGTATAGTTTAGAATTATAAATAGCGTGTTTATTATGATGACCGAATTTCCATGTATTAACTGGAGAATTGTGTCGGCGCGGTGTGGGATGGGGTAGAGTGAGTGTGGACGTTAGCCTTTTAACCTATTTGTGTAGGAAAATGAAGTTGTAGTACCAAGTTACATAACTACCTAGTAATATGTACTTACGCTTTCATTCATTTTAGGCACGAAATTTATAATAGGCACTTTAAGACATTTATTAGAAAAGCCGGAGTCTGTATGGGAAAAGTGCTTGCCTAGGTACTCATAAAACTAGCAGCTTCATTTTCGTTATGGTAGTCAATTTTTACCGAAGGTAAACATGGTCCTGGATTAGTCCAGATTTTGCATTTGTACATCCCCACCTGGAATAGATGTAGTCTGTGTAGTTATAAAAATAGTTTACTAGTATAATTATACATACATAGGTAGTGGAGTCGTTGACGTTTTGGTATGGTGAGTTTATGTATTGCATTGTATGTATGTTGTATATATATGTATGATTATTGTTCAACGAGATTACTAACTCACGTATTGTGGTTTGGTTTGTGGTTGCTTGGGTTTGGGGGCATTTCATGTAATCGGGTTTTGTGGTGGTGGTGATGGTTGAAAACACTTCTACTTCTAACGGACAAATAACAGTGAAGGTGGGTTTTTGGATAGAACTGGAATTATTCTACCTCCGGCGTCTTCGGGATCCTCATCTGTCGCGCCTGCTGCGTCCAATCCTGTTCATATTTCACTGCTGAGTAAAGGAATTGCATTTGCGGATGATGATGACAATTCTCAGTCAGATGTAAGTCCCTTTTATTTTATTCTAAGAATTAGTAGTGCTTTATATTCGTCTTTTTTACAAATCGTGGGCATTACGAATATTAGGGTAAGTTTTGTACGTTAGTATTTTACGTTTTCTCTACTGATGAGCCTCTTGTTTGAATATTGTTATTTAAAACACGCTGATTAGGTTTGTTAGACCCTGGTGACCATATAAAACTAATGAAAAAAAAAAAAAATTCCGCCAAAACGGCGGCTTTTTTCGTTAAAACAAGTTTAAATTCCAAATCTACATACAATTTTGAGCCTAGGACACTTTGAAATTATTCCTACTTTATTTTTAAAAAGTAATGCTATTTCTTCCATTTTTGTGTGGTTGCTTTTTCCAATGTTGATTATACGAGTTAGTTTGTTTGAAAGGTCATTGAGGTCAAGTATCTTTATGCAAATATTCTGACCTCAGGCGGCTTCGAATCAGAATTAAGTTCTCTACAAAGTAGTGCTTATAGATATAACTAAGTGGTCGTACTTTTGACGTCTTTGTGCGCACAAAAATACGAACTTGTAATGTTATTCAAATGAAAACAACTCCATGGGCATTTTCGACGTCTGCTCTTAAGTGCTAAGGGTGTTTTGTTTTCCTACGTTTGAGTGTGAAGTAACGACGGTATATTTTGTATTTTTTTTACTAAATTGGTTCCTTTTAATCGGTTCATTTTAGGATGGAACAGTGTCAATTCGCCTAGAGCCAGATAATCAAGGAAAGTTTGGCTTTAACGTGAAAGGTGGATGTGACATGGGGTGCCCTGTTCTAGTCTCCCGAGTTGCACCGGGAACTCCAGCGGATCAAGGTTATCCTCGTCTCAATGAGGGTGATCAACTGATTCAAATTAACTGCAAGGACACGAGTATGATGATGCATCGAGAAATTGTCAATACGATAAGACATGCGGCAACTGTTAGGAAGGAACTTGTGCTTCGTGTTCGACAAAATGGTGAGGATTTTTTTATTCTCACCTTATTCTGTGCTTCTTTTGAAAGAAAAATATACCTATTCACAAGCGCATATCCATTCCGTTTAAATTGTCGCTATGTTCCAAACAGTTTGGCTGTTTTGAACTTGAATCATTGACTATACGTTTGATCAGATAGTTTTACTAAAATTCAGCGTGCCATGACATGACATGCATTCTTGGTTTTACCTCGCTTGCATTTCCGCGAAATTCTGAGCAAGCGCGAGCGATGCGAGATTAAACAAGCCGCGATGCGCCTTGTTTTTTAATTTATGTCAATGTCCGACGTCTTTCTGAATTTTTAAGTGTTAATTAATTGTATTATACAGTTTATAGCACGGAAGATTTTGAAGAACCTGCATTTCAGTACGTGCCAGATGTACCATTTCTTCATATGGTACCGGATATGGAGGAGCCAGGAGTTCAGACTGTCCTTGCATCTTCGATGTTGCTTTTAGCTGAAGCTCTTGAATCTGACTCGATCTCAAGTCAATTTGAATTAGTTTTTCGGCGGAAACCAGGAATGAGTTGTGATGTGGCCAAACTTGTGGACAATATTACTAAGAACCGCTACCGGGATATTTTACCATGTAAGTGAAACACTAATAGATGTAATATACCGTAAATAATTAATTAACTTCCCAACCCCTTAATTTATCCCCCGGCCTGGAATAATGTACGGAATAACCAATTTAGATTTTAAATAATCCACCCCTTCAATAATTCCTCCTTTTGCATCAATAATACTAATTTAAGCAGTGGCATCTTAGTTCAGTGATAATAATTTATAAATTAATTAAATTATGGTACTATTTAAATTTACAAGCGTTGAATCGCGATGTATATATATATTATTTAACCTATCAACATAATTAAATTCCAGATGACAGTACTAGAGTTATCTTGAATTCATCCCCGAATGGAGACTACATTAATGCGAATTATGTCACAATGGAAATTCCTGCCTCTGGAATCGTTAATCGCTATATTGCTACACAAGGTATACATCTTAATCGCACCAATATCTTCCCTAGATTAATATAGTCTGGAAAAGGGTCATCTGCAATAGGCCTTAATGGCCTGAGCGGCATTCCACTGAGTGGATCTCCTTCAAACAATAATAATATAATTAACAATAATAATAATATAAGCAAGGTCGTTTCTCTTCACTCTTTATAGTCTCATCGTCAGTGTCATGCGATAATTGCATTGTTTTATAATGAAACTTGATTTTTGATCAACCAGGTCCTCTGTCATCAACGAGTGTGGATTTCTGGGCAATGATTTGGGAAACACAAAGTCCGCTGATAGTTATGTTAACTCCTATTTGTGAACATGGCCGGATAAAGTGCCATCCGTATTGGCCACAGACTTTGAATTCTTCCGTAGTTTACCATAATCTTCAAGTTACCACAATTCAAGAAAAAAACCTTCCTGCTTGGACCCATAGAGAATTTCAAATTAAAAATTTAGAGGTAGGTGCAGTTTTTCTTACGAATTGTTCTTGCTCCCTGAATGGTTGTAGATAATTTGATTTTAGGCTATTTCTAGTTGAGTATATTTTTGAAAATGTACCGACATAAAGAATAAAATTAAACGTTGATTTTCTAAAACATCTTGTTCATTGTTATTTTTAACGGATACCACAATAGTACGTTGCAACGTTGAAAGACTAGCAATAACTCGGCGCACAACAAAAACTAATTTTAAAAAAACGCAGAAATTTCAAAATCTGCAGTTTGTAAATGTTTCTTGAACGCAGATATTTTTTAACGTCGTAAGTATTGAAAGTGCACCCCAGTGTACACCTCCGCGTGTTAGTTAGTTTTGCTAAAATGGATGCAGTCTTTTTTATGGAATTAATTATATCTCTTCGCAAAAAAATCTTTTTTACACCTGCAACTATCGCCAAGAGTTTGTTTAATTGTTATTTAATGACGTAAATTGTTTGTGCTAATTATAATGGTATAGACTGACGAAGAACGAGTTGTAGTCCAATTATTGTACCAGTCTTGGCCGGATCATGGAGTACCAGATGAACCACTTTCTTTTATCCGTTTTATTGAAGAGGTAAGAATTTTTCTATTGTGTCTTAAAAATAACTCACTTTTTTGTTGAGTGCCAAGAAATTGCTATTTTAGATCTTGTTATAATGTTTAAGATTAAATAATGGAGAACTGGGTATAGAAATGTAGTTTGTATCAATGGCTTACTCCGTCAGGAAGTGCGTCGTGCGATTGATTTTACACTTCCTGGCGAAGGATGCCATTGCATTGAGAGTTCCAAAGATTGAAATATAATACAAATTTAAATGCTATCCAAAGATCCATTACTTACCTAATCCTTAATCTTGAATAATTGTTTGCGAAACTATTAAATAAGGTTGTATCATTGTGGCTTATGCTTAAAAATGTTTAAAATTTGTGTAGGTTCGTAAGGCTCGCGTTGGAACAGTAGAGCCTACAATTGTCCATTGTTCAGCAGGAATCGGTAGAACTGGAGTACTAATTCTTATGGAAACAGCCGAGTGTCTTATCGAAGCCAACCAACCAGTGTATCCTCTTGATATTGTTACTCAAATGAGGCTTCAGAGGCCCCTCATGATTCAAACTCCTGTGAGTGTTAACGTTCTATTCTGTCAATGGTCCTTGATCTTTTCAAGCAATAATTTTTTTCTTGACATAGATTGTTTTGAATTTTACAGAGTCAATACAAATTTGTATGCGAGTGTGTTCTTAGAGTGTACCAGAAAGGAATGATTCGGCCTTTACCAGAATTTAGCGTACAAGGGAATTCACCGCCGTCACAGCTGACGACATCTGCTTTGGGTGCCAAGGCCAGGGCATTTTGCTCTTCTTGGTTTCACAACAATATTCAACAGCAACTGCAACAAACTGGGAGCAGCAACGCATAAAATGAATACAAACCAATCTTTTTCGTTAATTTGTTATTATTCTGTTGCATCTCTTCTCAGATTTCTGACTGTAGGTAGTTGTAGTTGTAAACATAAAAAACAAATACGTTTAGAATGTACGTCATCGAATAAAACAAGATTATCTATGACTTTTCCTTTACTTTGCGCTGTATTAGCGCTTTTCTGAGTCTGTTAATTAACTCCGATTTCCTTTGCCCGTTGGTTACAGAATGGATGCTTAGGAAAACGTTAGTACCTACTACGTTGTCTCAAAACAAGTTTAATCATAATTATACTGTTGACTGCTCATGGCTTATTTTCATATCAAATTATCATTATCACGTAGTTTTACAAAAGTCCTTAGTTTGATTTTTCAGTCATGATACCATCCAGATGTAGCGGCAGTTGTCGTTTGCAACGTCTAGACTGCATTGGTGTCTGTTATTAATTTAATTTAGTTGTAGTTAATGATTATTATTGACGACGGGAAATAAGATACAGTACCTAGCCTGCTGAAAAATCTATTACCGGAAGAAATAATCCTTATTAGTTTTTTGCTCCATGCTTGAAAGATGTTTGAGAAATATCATTGTAAACGAATAATTCTATTCAATTATTACACAAAGCACAGTACTAGTAGGTTTGTAGACAATATAATATGATTTGAAATTTTAGTTTTAGTCGTACAACTACTATTTGTAACTTAATATAGGATTTTCGATGCCAATAACGATACAGATTGGTAACTACTACTTTTTATTATTATGATTTTATCAACGACACAATTACCCAATTAGTATCTATTTATTTTGTGCTCTAGTATTTTTTTAAAGACCTGAAACCAAAGTTTACAGCTTATGTGATGATACGAGCTGTAGTCGTTTAGTTTTATTTTTACACGCATTTAATTATGTACTTTCTACAGTAAAAAAAATGTTGACATTTTGTGAGTTTTTGAATTGACTTTTGGAAATTATGATACAAAATGCGAGTATCTGTAGAGCTAGACTGTTGTTGTATGATTGTGTTTAGCTAATTGTATGTATAAGTGATGCAAGTTCTTTCTGCTTTATTCTGTTACATTATTTATTCGAATTTTAACTAGAAACCATGTTGGATTGGCTTTGTTACTATTATTATCACGATTGAAGACTTTCAGTTGTGGGTTTAGTTGTTTACAAATATAACTAATTATTATTAAATGATAATTAAATAACGATGAAGATATTGTATAAGTTGACAGCTAAACTGCGA
Source organism: Ptenothrix huangshanensis (assembly GCA_036851915.1). Classification (NCBI taxonomy): domain Eukaryota; kingdom Metazoa; phylum Arthropoda; class Collembola; order Symphypleona; family Dicyrtomidae; genus Ptenothrix; species Ptenothrix huangshanensis. Next base: position 14,245 of record JAAXYX010001541.1, on the reverse strand, counting down.
TAGCTTGTTAATTGCTGATTTGATTATGATTTTCATTGTACTTATAATTTAATAGAAGTCAGGTTCAGAGTGCATCAGACTTTTTACCAACTTTTAATAATTAACAATGAGTCAATTATGTTTGAAAGTTCTTTCATAGCACTGTTTGTCATGACCTCTCGTGACATGATTGTACTATATGCATGCATCCCCACTCATTACTTTTCTAGTTACCGTCTCATGGCATGGTTTGAAGGTTTTGAATTGTGAAGTATTGGCTTCGTTATCAATAATGGCCAATTTAAACATCATTGCTGATACCGAAACCTGATGGTAATTCAATTTATAATCTAGTTTGTGCGTTCGAACGTTAGCTTTGATGCTAACGTTAACGGAACTTTATAACAAATGAGATTTCTTGGATTGATAACGAGAACGACTGCTACTACTACGATTACGGCTACGAACATCCTAATTACTTTCATCCTCCGTAGTAGTTACATAATTTGACTTCATAATTACAACTACTTTACTGATTTTGATTACATTACTGCGGTATAATGTTCTTTTAGAAGTCAGCTAAACGTAACTAATGTGTTGGTTAGTAAAATTGTAATATGGTGATGTAGTTTTACTTTTTAGCGATGCGTAACAAAGGACGAAGAACAGCTTGTTGATATTTAGATGCTTTAAATTTTGATTTTAATTTCGATTTTCGAGGTTTTTAACGAAATGCTTAAATATTTTAAGACTGCTCTACTGATGATATTTAAGTTTACTTTATTGCATATTATGTTAACATGTTAGTTTTAAGCATAGTTGGTTCTGTGGAATGCTTCACTGAATTCAAAAAATAAAAAATTCACTCTGGGTTTCAATTATTCAATTTAATAGATAATGGTCTGAACAAATGTTATAAGTGCTACGCATAGTACTTATAATTAACGAAATGATAGAATAGAAAGTATTATGCCTGTCTTTTTTATAATCGAAGGAACAGGTGTCAGACGTTTTCCGACCAAAATGCCAATTGTAATTCATTGTTTCACAGCGAAACAGTGTGACTTATGTAGTAGTTATACCACTATCATCGAATGTAATAAATTGAAAATCGGTCATCCTTAATTATAAATCGAGTCTTTAATTAGGGCATTAATACTTTCTTTTTACTCCTAGATTAGCTTCTTCTACAGGCTTTGAATTAGAATCACCAAAATTAAACTAGGTAATCACAAATGTTTTTGCGGCAAATAACACTGTATTGATAGTGTGTCAATTCGTATTTCTGTAAGACATACTAACATATACGCATTAATTACCTCTAACGGATCCAATGAGATACATTGCCTTCTCATATTTAATTTATTTCGGTTTCTTTATTTTCTTTAGTTTTTTTTATAAAAATTTTTCGGAATTATCAGTCGTGTATTTTTAATGCTATAAAGCATAGGAATAAATCCTTAGTGGGCCAGAAAACCCAACCGTCTATAAACACACACATGCATGATGAGTTACAAACTCGGTGTAAAATCAAAAATTGGGTCTATAATTCTGTTTAACCGTAGTTCTTATAGACCTTCACTCATCTTTTTCTTTATTTATACTTTTCAATATTTTCAATTACATTGTGAGTTATTTTCCAAATTATGAATTCGGAGTCGGGAGTTGTTCATGCTCCCGCATTGTTGCTAAGTCGAACCGAATTTCTTCCCCACTGGGCCTCTTTTTGAACTCGAATAAAAAGAGTCGGTCAGGGAAATATCCCAGTTTTTAGGGAGAAGTTTTAAGTNTTCAATATTTTCAATTACATTGTGAGTTATTTTCCAAATTATGAATTCGGAGTCGGGAGTTGTTCATGCTCCCGCATTGTTGCTAAGTCGAACCGAATTTCTTCCCCACTGGGCCTCTTTTTGAACTCGAATAAAAAGAGTCGGTCAGGGAAATATCCCAGTTTTTAGGGAGAAGTTTTAAGTATTATTTCTGGGTTCAGACCAGAGAATTTGATAAGGGCCTCTGAAAGAGAGTTTCTGCAGTGATCCCTAGACTAGGCTCCACTTTAACTTGGCTTTTTTAGATTTGTTGTTACGAGCTATGTTGTTTTTTAATCGGATTGTACTATTGTTAAATTTTAGAACCTTCGAATTATGAAATAGCAACAACAATGATATTTATTGAAGCCTGACATTTAAATTGTGTCTTTGTCGTGGTACAACTGCATAGCTGTAGGCTGTAGGTCATTAAGCTATTTGTGCCATTGATTACTAATTTCCTGAGTGTCATAGGTCATAGATGACACAGCCACTGGAACGTTTTTGTTCTTTGTATCTCATCTACACACTAAAAACTTTACGGATACTCAACATATGTACTTGCGATATTAAAGGATAAAATTAATTCGATGACTTCAGACATTGAGGCAGTAAACGGCTATTGATGGAAGCAATTCCAATAATTAGCTCTTTAATTCATGTTAACAAACAACTACTGCTACTCTTGTCAACGATAACTGGAATTTTAGCATTAACCATTAAAAGAAATTCTCCATGCTTTTTTGGATATGTCTATCCCAGGCATTTGCAGTCTTGGTACGATTAACATAATGTATGATAATAATCCAGGTGAGATTACATTGAGAATTTATATGATACAAATAAACCAATAATTGTATCAAGTGTATGTATAACAAACAGTTATAAGTAACACAACTTACATCAGTACTTATTGTAGCGTAGTAAGTAGTAGTCTAATTGAAAATTTCAGCGAAAAGATATGAAAAAGAGTAAAACGTAGAATGCCGAAATTGATTTTGTGATTCTGTGATAAAAATGTCTATGTGTGGTCATTGGCATTGGTCCTTGTCCGTGGTCACCGTCATCGTCCGAGGATCAGCATCGTATCGTATCTTATCGTAAAACCTAAATTTACGTTTTTAATCGTAAGTACATACATAAGCCATTGTAATTACTACAACTAATTTATTAAATCTGTTACAACTACATACTCAAATGTAGACAATATAGAGCGTAATTAGATGTCAAAAAACAAATATATTACAAAATTAGTTTTAAGATAGATTTTGGACACTGAAGTTATTAAACATGTGGAAAACTACAGCTTAAAGAATTGCATTTTGGCAGTAAGAAAAACTGGAGCAATCTGACGTAACGCGAAGAACAGGTGCCAATGACGGTTAAATAACAAGGCAAAGTTGATTCTATTATAATTAATTATAATATATGTAGGACACGCGAATTCTAGACCAAAAAAATTTCAGAAGTGTGAATTTAGAAAGTACTTCTGTAAATACTACACATGTAACTATAGCCAGTGAATTGATCTACGTAGTTGTAAGTTTGGTGGGACTTTTACATTATTAATTACGTCGAATACTTTTTGGTCGCCGTTTTGCAGACCTGACTTATTCGGGCTTGCAGTTACAAGTGAAAGTCTATTGTTCTTTAGTAAATAGAGTAGATTTACCCAACTGTTCAAATTTTTCAAAGTCAAATGTACCGTGACCTGGTTCGAGTACTTTGTATGTATGGTAGCGTTATCGTATTAGTATCGTGTCGTCAGTCGTATAATTTGGTATAATAATGGTTTGGTAATGATTATTATCAAGATATGAATTTATTATAAATAATCAGATCCAGTGATGATGCTATGAGTATTTACCATTTGCATAAAGATTAGTGGTGTGATGTACTCACGTAAGTGACACAAGAATATTATACATACTAAATTATAATCGAGAATTAATCATAGACATAATGAGTAAGAAGAACTAATAAAGAAACAACCAACTCTGTGAATTTCAAATGAATGTTCTTGAATTTATCAACATTTTTAATTACAGATTTTTAAGAGCATACAGTGCAATCCATGTTCTCACTTCCGGTCCCATGGCTCACCTTTCAGTATATGTTAAGGGAAGATTCTGAAATTATGACACGCTCTTTACTTGAAATAACCGAAATGGAGAAATGCGGGTCATTTTATTCAAAATTTCGGTGCTAGGCCAAGACGGTCATAATCATGCATGAAATAGCGAAATTGCACCAATCATTTTCTGCATCCCAAACGCATACCCTGTGGCTAGTTACGTAATTTAATATCGCTACAAAAAATTGACATTTTCAGCGAAAAAATTAAATTTTCCCCAAAAATATGTACCTACATAAATAAATCTCCTGTGGACTTTGGATGAAAATTCAATATTTTTTCGGACAAATCGTTTTTGCCGTTGAAATAAGATCATAATCTAATCGTAAGAGGAAAATAAAAAAAATAAATGAAGGCTAATAAGCCTTGATTCAAATGAAAGACACATACGCCAGTTTTAAGTAGCTTCACTTCTAACAACTTTTATTTAGCTTTTAATTTTTGCTTTTACTTTTTCCATACAAAGACGAGTTTAATTTGTTGTTTTTTACACTTGAATTATGGACAGTTGACAAGATACAAGTAGAAAAGGTTCGAATGTTCTTACATAACGTTACTTTAAGTGTGTCTAGAAATTATCGTAGTACGTTTCAATTGTTTGTACTAACGCAACTAATAATTAAGATGATGCTGTAGATTAATAATGCGTACGTTATTACAATCTATAGTTTTAATAAATTACAGTACTACAATTATTTACAGATTACCAAAACATTTAATTATGATATAGTAATGTAATGCAATTATTACAACTAGTAGTATCAGTAGGACTCAGTATTTCCAAGTGCCACTTTGACTGCACAATTTTGAACAGTAATAATTATTCCAATTAACTAAAATCAGATTAAAGGCAAATTATAAATTTATAGAAAAACTGGAGCTACATAGTATAACCGCACAACCTAAGTAACTTACTTACACTGTTTAAACTTATTTACTGACGTATATCATCACAAGCGAGATGGAAATCAAAAATGTATGGTAAAACAATTAGTACGTACAATACACTCACAATTAAATTCAATAACTAATGTAAATAAATGCAACCAAAAGTTTTTAATGTAAACAAATCTACCTAAAAAACGTAGAAGGTTTTGTAGTTCTTGTCCTTAATCCACTGTAGGTTCATCAAAATATTCAAAACTCACTAAATCATCTTAGTTCGATTTGCAAAAAAGTAATCATTATGTTCTGCAGTAAAGCATAAAAGCTAGCTCAAAAATAAGGTATGAGAACAGTGGCAAACAGGAATAGTTATAACTATTGTTGGATTTGTTTCTTTCACTAACCTAACACTAAACCAATACCGGAACTAGTACCAGAACCAGAACCAGTGTCAATGTCCACTGAAACAGCCACCTGTGGCCTAGGCCGGATATCTAATGCCGTTTCGTTCTCTTTTCAAACTTCACCAAGGAAAACAACAATCGAGATGGGATGCGGACGTGGACAGGTTCAAGTGAAAATCAAGTTTGAATTACAGTTTCAAAGGTCACCCTGTTCCTCTAACTTTGGGGTACTGGGAAACAAATGCCTGTGCCTACCACTTTGCTCGCTTAGACCAGTCCTTGGGAGTCCAGTGTATACACTTCGGATCAATCTTAAGACAATTGTTAGCTTTTTCGTAGTTCTTCAGCATTTCCTTCGTAAGAACGATGACAAAACCACCTTTGTAGTAGGATATAACGTTGAGATTTTGCAGTGTTGATATGACGTCGTCCTTTTTCATAGACGTTATTTCACATATCTCACTTTAAAACAAGAAAAGCATTATTCCATTTATAATACATACATAATAATCATACAATAAATTCTTTTTGTTATCACCACTGTGGTAATACTAATAAGGAAAGGAATAAGTAAAAGCTGAAAAAACTTACTTGATTGTAATTTGTGGTCGCTCTTGTTCTGCTGCTGGTTTATGAGTAAATAAAATATTGAGTATCGTATGAGCCCAGAAACTTCTGTACGAAAGTAATCCTAAATCAGAAAGTGGTTTTTCGGGTGAACCTAGCTTCCCTTCAAATTTACTCAATTCATAACCTGAAATAATTAAAACAAAAAAAGTATTTATTATAAGTTAGTAATTAGTAGGTACGCCAAAATTAATAGATAATAAAGCAAACATTAAGGCGCTATCCCCAACTATCTATGTACCTACCTACTCCACGTAATTATAATTTGAAAGCCGATATCTTATTGAAAGCCAAATATTCTCGAAGCTTACTAAATTCGATGAGAAGTTTTCCAAACCCTTTCCTCTGGTAGGGTGGCAAAGTCAAAATACAAGCAACATTGTAATCTTCCGAAGATTCTTTCTCCTTACTAAAATAGCCGACAAGATGAAACCCACGGCAATCATACTGGGTCATTACGTAAAATAGAAAAGGGTCCGTGTCGTAGTATCTAAAATTAAAAACACCCTTGTCATCATCTAATCCTTTCGCTTAGCTATATACAATAATTCTTACAAAAGTAACATAAATAACTCTGACTTACAAAGTTTTGTGATCAAGAAAGAGTTTGGCGAGTAAACAAAGGTTTTGAGCATATTGTTTATTTTTTCTCCCATCAATTTCGAAAACGGAAATATTACTTTTTCTGTAAATTTCATTTCCCGGTGGATGCCTCAGTTTGCACTTGGCCAAATGACGCTCCAAACATTTTTTGGATTTACGGTATTTTAAACAAAATTCACAAATATAGATACAGTTAAGGGCTATCATCTCCTAAAAAGCAAAAAAACACATGGGAAATAAAATAAGAGCACGAAAACTGTCACTTGACTATCGAAATATTACCTTGAATTAGAAGGGTTTAAAACTTTTATAATGCCTATCACTAGTTCGAGTAGCGAGTAGGTATGAACGTAAACGATAACTTACTTGAGGATAAGGTGCAAAATACCAAGGTTTAATACGATGTCGACCTAATTCTATCATTTCAATATTTTTAATACGCGTCACAGCATCATCATTACTGTGAGCAAGTAGACTGCCCGTAGTTCTGGGTGTATTCGGCCCCCCTGGAGTAACAGCCCCATCAGATTCATCCTAGTTTTACAACAAGCACGTATGGTTTAGTAGTCTGAATGTAAGGACCTACCATTTGCATCAACTATTGTTACACACAAGCATTTAAAATTTAAACTAATCTCAATGCATTGCCTGCACTGCAAACTTCCGTGACTTTCAAATACAACTGCAGCTGCACTCAGAAGTGAGATTAATAGAACAGCAGAAATTAACAAAATAATAAAAACTTGCAGTCAAAGCAAAATGTTTAATAATACACTACACGAAATTCCAAACGTAATCAGAGATTTTAGCTTTGGTAAGAGTAGCTTAGTGGCAGTAAAAATTATACAGCAGAAGTCAAAGTAAGAAATTAATTCAAAATGATAAATTCTTCCAATACTGTTTGCCGCCTTTGAAAATGCTTAACAAAACTAAAATTATAGAATATATATAAAATAATAAATGTATAGAGGAAAAAACTATGAAAGCGAAAGAGCTAAAAGCCAAGCATTTACAATTACAATAGAATGTGACTTGTCCAGCACTTCATCTATAGGGCGTTTCTTTGGTTGCTTCTTCTTTATCACAGCATTTGAGGCGGCTATCAATGGGATGAGTGGGGCAATGTCACCAATCATCGGAGAACTAGGGCGAGATGGTTGAACTTTACGGGGAAAGTAGACTTTGGATGGATCCAGGCGCTCTTCTATTACCCATTCGTCTAATCTTTTGTTAACTGAATCAATCCAATCAAAGAAGACTTTTATGTAATAATAATTATAATTACCATATGGGAAAAATTACATGATTATAGCCAAAAAGGCACCATTTATCAATTAACACAAAACAAGCATTTCAAATTGCGAACAGTTTAGCTTTTTGGGTCATCATTACATGTGGGTAATGATAGCGCAATATACTAGCTGTGTAAAAGGGAAACTAACTTACATTCTAAGAAGTGAATATAAAAATATCTCCGGTCCTCCAATTCCTTAACGCTGAGGATTTCGGCAATTTCTAAAATTCCATTCAAAAAACATAAAACCACACAATTACATCCATCATCAACCAATAGTTTGAGTATAATGAATGTGATAGTATTGTTGAAATCTTAAACTGGAGCCTACAGATTTTAGCAATTTGCATGCTACTGTCACTTTTCATCTGTCAGAGTTATAAAAGTATGTTTAGTTTTGGAACATCCTTACAACGAAAATAATTAAATGTAATATATCAGTGTAGAAATAACTGAAATAAAATAATGTACTTGATTTAATATTGTACAATACATATAATGCATATAATAAATTTCTGTTTTGCATATACATACATAATTAATGTTTTAAATTGTTCTGATTAATTTCGCCGTCTCTAAGAATTATATTAAAGTAATAAAATTCGACGCAAAGAGGTTAAAAACAATCACAGAACATGATGACTGGTTTTTAAATGAATTTTGTATCGCAAATTCCACTAGTGTGTTTTAATGCCAAATGCTGAAAACAGTAATGATGTTAACTCTACTTACGCCATTCATCCCCAGACTGCATTTGTACAGGCAAGCGGCATCCTTCAACAATGCTTGCCTGAAAAAGAAACAACAATTTAAATATTACTAAATGGACAAAAGCAACAACCGGAACCTGCATGTCATCAGGTCAATTATAAACTATTTTGACTCCAAACAAAGTAGAAGAATTCTAATACTGACTACGGTTTATTTATTAACCATTAACAATTAACGGTTAACGCTAAATCCACCTTTTCTTTCAATTCCAATTCCAATTCGCACTGCATATACAATAGAATCTTCAACTGCATCATTGATCATTGTCATTCGCATTTTATACTCCACATTTAGATTGCCTCTTCAATTACAATCAATAAACAATAAAATCTACTTCCAGCTTCAGAATAATAGCATTATGCTGTTAGACAATAATGCCATCTCGAAATTATTCCCAGCTTCCCAAATATACATTTACACTTCCCGCCAAACACCCACTGCACCGAACCTCAGCAAAAATCCCAACTGGAAGCAGTGGAGGAAGTTGGAAATGTTACATTGTTAAATTTAAACACGCTTTAACCAACTCAAAATAATGTTATTGTAATAATTTATGAAAAATGGATCTTACCACATTGTCGCAACACATTTCTTCGTAGTCTTCACTCATTTTTCTCTCCATTTTATTCAATTTTAACACCACACATTTAACGCCCTTTGTCTTGTTTAAAGAACCCGGGAAGGGTGGAAGCCCCAACAATGTCTCGGAAGGGAATTAACGGAGATACGAGAGCAGTTGTCCTTGCTCTCAGCGCGCCTTAGTTTGATTTGTGCCATTTTCCACAGTTCTATGTTCTATTGAAAGCACTGGAGTCCACGTGCTTGCTGCTTGACTGTTGGTAAGTATTTTTATTTTAATTACTGTTGCCGTCTTAATTACCTCGCATTTGGTAAGTTCTTCAACCTTCCGTTGAGCTTATTATATCTGATACATGTTTGACGAACACCTTGCTGTGGAAATCGGTTCTGAACGTTTTTTACAACTAGATTTTAATTGCCTGTTTCTCTTACTTTTGTTTCCCTAGGCATTTTTCTGTCGTTCGAAGAATTTCAACTTCAACTTTGGCATTTGCACATTTGCTCCTCTTGCTGTTGGATGCTAGCGAGGGGATAACCTACTAGCATGAGAGAGAAGCTCATCAGTTATTCATAAGTTAGCATCTCTGGACTCAAGTCTTTCTTAAGTTCTTGATATTTCCAATTCTACGCTGCCAACTGCCACCAGCCACAGCAAAATCGGTGATTATCAATCCTCGATTTCTACCGAATCCGATCACAATTATTCTCCTTCATCTATAGTAAGAACCTTGCATCTGTCTGGACGTTGATCGAACCCGGGCAACATTTACAGTTTTTCTTTTTGAATTTCAATTCAAGACTAAAGCAAACAGCCTGCCTTAAATAACTAGACCTATATGAAGGACATTATGGAGACGGACGGTGATTTAGGCAATAAGGAGCTGAAGGGAAAGGGGCCGCACACTTTACAAGTGCGATTTGTAACCAAACAACAGCAGTAAGAGAACCCTTTTAGTCTTTTACACATTTATGATGTACTTAGGTGTTAGGTACATTACATTCATTGCTTAATTTTGGCCGAATTCGAATGCAGTATTCTGATTCTATTAATTCCAGATTCGCGATCCCTGATTTCCCGTATGAGTTACCATCGAATGTGGGCCAGACTGCTCTTAATACTCTCCTGAATCAAATTTTAACTGGTGAGGTTTTTACATTTGCATTTATACTGTTTTGAGTACGCAATTAAAAGTCAGTACTGTAGTTACAAAAATTCCTGCCACTGTTAAATGATTTAATACACATGTATTTATATTGTGTTTTGATTTACTTGAATTTTTCAAGACGATGGTTTGATAGACGAGCCAGTAAGTTTTGATTTCTTGGTTGGGGGTGAATTTCTACGTGATACTCTTGAAGAACTGGTTCTGCGGCATGAAGCTCTCAAGGCTGAAGGGAAGACGGAAGTAGAGGGGGTTGGAGAAAAACTAGTGTCTTTGGTCGGAACGGAAGAAGTTTTTGATGTGGAGTATATGGAAACTTATCCCAGTCCAGAACCGAAGGATGCCTTTGAGCATGATGATTGGGTGGCTTCGATCGATGCTTCGGACAAATGGTTACAATTCACTTTAACTAGTTGTATAACATAATTTATAGAATATTTGAATAGTCGGGCTGTATTGATTTAAATTTAATGTTCACCAGGATTCTCACTGGTTGCTACGACGCAACATTACATTTATGGACGGCAAAGGCGAAACATAAGTTGGCTATTGCAGCGCATGCGGGACCTGTAAAAAAAGTATGTTGGGTTTCGATTGACGAGACTACTGGTGTCTTTGCAAGGTAATTACATATTTATTTTCCCTTTTATAAAACGTAGGATGAAAATGTTTTAAAAATCAAAAGATAGGTACGAATTTTAATTTTATTAATTTGAATGTTGAAAATAGCGGCTCCCACGACCAGACCATAATGATATGGGAATGGGACCTTGGAAGTAACAATGCAACTTGCAAGTGGGTATGTAAGGGCCACGAGAGAAGTGTGGAATCGCTCAAGGTGGATCCCTCGTCACAATCGCTTGCCAGTGGATCATGGGACGGACAGTTGAAAATTTGGTCTTCCGCCTTAACCGAAACGAAGGGCGATGTCAAGGACGAGGAAGTGGAGGGAGCTGTGGGTGGAGCTCCGGCTAAACCCCGTACAAGAACTCCCCTCATGACTCTAACAGGTCACAAGGAATGTATTTCAGCTCTAGCTTGGAGTGAGCCTAATGAAGTCATTTCAGCATCGTGGGACCACACAATTAAATTATGGGATATCGAAGGCGGGGCTATAAAATCGGAGGTTTCGGGAAACAAAGCGTTTTTTGATATGTCTTGGTCACCATTGAATAAAACAGTGGTGACTGCCTCGGCGGATCGTCATGTACGTCTGTACGATCCAAGATCCACAGAGGGGTCCATCGTTAAATCAACCTTCACCTCACATTCCGGTTGGGTTTCCTCCGTTAATTGGTCACCTACGGAGGAAAATATCTTCATCTCTGGATCGCATGATAAAATTACCAAAATCTGGGATCGAAGATCTCCACGAGCGCCACTCTACAATTTGGCTGGTCATACGGAAAATATTCTGTGTACGAATTGGTCTGTTCCGCAATATATTATGAGTGGTGGCGCTGATAATACACTGAGGCTGTATCAAGCTAAAACACAATAGACCCTGTGTCCTTCGTCTTCGTCCTTGGTCAGGGTCCTGGTCTTTTATGTTTTATCTGCCTTCATCGAGACAAAAAGGAAATATTATGTTTTATCAATCTTTCATTCACGTTTCAATTTGAATGTAATTAATTTTTCTCTACTGTTAAGCTTTACTATAAATACTGAGATTGAGAATTTCCCCGTGTTTTTTTGTAATGTCATAGTATGTACATCTCTCTTGGAACTCTGTTTGTCTCCGTATACAATTGCTAACAATGCTAACGTTGTAATATATAACTGTATCATCACCGGTGGAATATGAATTCGAATTGTGTGAAAATTTCTTGCTAAGGTATTATTTTATAAAATTAAATTAATTACTATCATTCGTTATGCAGTGATACTACGTATAATCACAATTACATCATTCGATTTCGTTTCATATTAAAGTTTGAAGTTTGGAGAAAATGATTTTTGGCTTCATTACGAGGACGCAATAAAGATAGAGTAAAATAATTATATTACACCTGTAAAAAATACTAATTTCTTGGTAAAAAGAATGTTAAAGTATGTACACAGTTCTAAAAGAGTAAACAAGTGAATAAATAGTACCTATTCATGTTAAATACATAATTGATATACATTTATTAATCCTTTGCAACTTTATAACTCATCATTTGTAATATTTTAATCTGTATATTATTCTATGTAATTCTAGAGTTAATCCGTTGTACCTTTTTCAATATATCGAGCGTAAGAACGATATTGGCTTCGAATATACATAATTAGGTAATATCAAAATTAAGTCACAATTATGCACATTGACGGTAACATTCATTTATAATAATAATAATATTGCCACTTTGTCAATGATCGTAGGCAAAAGATTCGATGATACTGACGGCGTCATGAACTTTCTGGGGACAAGAGCCTGGACTCCCTTTCGACATGGCCCACATTTTGATTACGTCTAAATATATTTGAATCTCAGATGTTGTTAGGGTGGGTATCTGCTCACTTTGATTTGGATTTTGGCCTTGGCTTTGGTACTTTGTACAAATAGCAACTTGGCTTCCATCATTTTCTGCAGATGCGCTGTTACTGTTGGTATTGTTGTTGTTATTGCTGTTACATGGGTCAGGAATCATTGCATTGATATGGCTGAGCTCTCCTGTCTGGAAAGTAGCTCCTTGGTTTTGATCCTGAACATTTTGTATCTGATTTTCTGTTTGATTTGGTTGGCAGTCCACAGCAAAAAGGCAGTCGTCTACGTCCACAAAATCCTATAGGGGCATTAAAACGACATTTTTGTTTAATATAATTCCATCATACAGTTCTAAAGAAATAACATAATTCTATTCAGCGTATAAGTAAGACTTCTATGTAGTTCTTAGCAGCTTTAGTTCTTTTCAGCGTTTTTTAAAAGTGCAAAAAATTGTGGTAAGCACTTTCAACACGGTAGTAGTTTGTTGTTATATGTACAAACGAATCATTTTATCTATTATTGAATTGCTGCTTTTGGAGACGAAACATGCACAACTACAAGTAAATTTCATACCTTAAATTCCCAATCGAGTGGTATATCGAGCCCGGAAGCAACAGCCTTCGTCACCAAACTCGTTGTATCGAACCCCTTAAAGGTGAACTGTCCGGAAAAGAGGTGTTTATTCTCACCATGAGAATTATCCGCTACAATTCCAGCAGTTGCAAAAGCTTCCGAAATAGTCTTCTGAGAAATCTCGCACCATGCTGTATTTAATAGCAAAATGGAGTCTAGAAGGGAAATATTTGCTTCTTTGCCTTGCTCCAAGTAATAGATCAATCGTTCAAGCTGAAGTCGTCTGTAACGAAATTTGAATTCACAAATAACGCCTTGTTGGAACGGTTGTAGAAAATTCGTTACGGGATGTGGTATCAAAACGATTTCGATATTCGTTAGATCTCCTGGAATAGCACAGTGAATCGGGGTGGAGCTTAGAGTTAATAGAATCCGACGATTACTCTCACTCTCTCTTAAACTTAGGTCCCACTCCTTCAACCAAGACCCGAAGGTCTCTTCGTTAATCCATGAGGTGGGGTCAGAGGTATAACGGTAGTCGACAGGTAGACGAGAGAAATTATTCTCATCACCCACAACTGACACGATGGAAGACGGACTTTCAATCTGACTGAAGATGCACAACCGCTTCTTTTCACTACCGTTCGAATTCGAGCAAAGCATCACCGTAATCCTTTCCTTACCTATACTAAAGTTACTCAATTCTGATTTTTGCTTTTGTGGATCGGATTTCGAGTTCGAGGTGGCAGCTGCGCTTGAACGACTGTTATACATTTTGAAGGCAGTTTGCGGCGAGAGACGGTAGAGAATTCCAGTTTCTTCCGCAGTAAAAATATCGCTTGGAGAATAAGTTTCAATCTTCGCTTCTTCATTTTTTTGATTTGCATTGGAATTTGAATTTGGTATGAATTTGTCTTTTATTACTCTTGACTTTGGCCAAGTGTAATTAATCCAGTCT
>JAAXYX010001540.1:0-22296 GCA_036851915.1 Ptenothrix huangshanensis | reverse complement strand
CCACCAACATTTAAAAATGATAACATGAACCTACATAAGAAGTATTATATCAACATCAACTGTATTATATAATAAGTAGAAATAAATTACCCGCCTCAACTACGTAACAAAATTTCTTATACCGTTCAATTCTGAATAATTCGTAAAAGTACTCGTAAATGTTTATTTTATTGAAAATTCATCACCCATGCATACTAATGGCAGTTTATACAGTTGGCAACAGCTGCCAAGAATTTCAGTCGCTGTACATGTTATTATCATGCTTTACAATATTACATAGGTACGTTGTACCTACTAGGAGTAATTATTCCTCCGAAGATCATTTTAGGGAACGGCAATCGGTAATTTATAGTCGCTCCGTAACCACCTTAAGATTGTCAACTTTTGCTAGGGGAAAGTACTGGTATGAATGTATTATGCGAACATTTTGTGTGGTGGAGTACCTATATTTAGTTTAGGAAGTACTTCCTAGTGAATGTATTCGAAGGCTAAGTAACGTTATAATTTTGTATGAACTTGAAAACCCTGTAATTACATTTCTAGCTGTGGCGCAGTTTTAAACTGCCGAAGTTTTCCTTTTAATTATTCCACTGTACATAAAATGCTTGTACAAACTCGTGACGGGGTTAAAGCGTTGAAAATAACACCATAGTATGCACGTATGCAGCAGTCCATACAGTATAAGCCGTAGTGCACATACGAGTATGATATAATTATTGATCGTTTTCGTTTCATGACCATTATGCAAAACAGAAAAAACCATTAATATTTGCCCGCATATCTGCATATTATACGAATTTATTTTTTTGCGCCAGATTTTGTAACTACTTTTTTGCATTAAATTTACAGTCACTGGATTCGGATCGAGAAGGTTTAACGAAGATGAAAAAATCATTGAAGTCTATTCATCAAAGTGGGAATGTGAACGTGGAGAGTGAATTAGCTCTGTCAAGAGCATTAGAGAGACTTGGGAATGGAGCTTTAAACCAAGAGCCAGACTTGGGAGCGGCTTTTCTAAAATTTGCAGTTGTGACCAAGGAGTTATCGAACCTGAAGAAAACGCTGGTAAAGCACATTCTACGAAAATAAGATTTTTATCTTTTCAGTACAGCGTAAAAATGATTAGATACTTAAAGAATGAAAGCTTGCTGCATTATGTTGTTTGCTTTACTCTACGTGAGCAAGCTACATACTGCCTGGGCTAGGTATGTTTGTATGCGGGTGATCTATAGGTATGAGGAATGTATGAAAGTAACTATGCATACTCTAGTGGTATACATAGTTTAGTTACGTATACGCTAAAAAGTTAATGCTCCATGGTGGAAGGTAAAAGAAAAGAAAGGTAAGGAATAAGGATGTAAAAGGATTATGAGTAATGTGAATGTACTAGTCGTGACTTGATCATCAACTGATTGAGTTCTGGGTTGAGTTGTAAATCTCGTCCGTTGATATATTAACTCATTTATGAGGTCTTTTTATGTGTTCCCTTTTAGATGCAGAATCTACAGAATATGATCTTATTTCCATTGGAGTCTGTCTTGAAAGGTGATATTCGTGGAGTGAAGGGCGAGCTCAAACGACCTTTTGACAAGGCTTTAAAAGATTATGAAGCTCGGCATGCAAAACTCGAAAAGGTAATTGATGTATGATAATGGTAATAGGTTTTAGCGCCTTCATTATTATTACTCAATAAAAATAATCTAGTATTAATAATAAGAGGTACGTATATTGAGCATGCACGTACACTTTCTTTTAGCCTTTTGACTTTTAGCTTTATACCATTTATAAATATATGATGACAGAGATGGTTCAAGTATTTATCCACAGTTTTTTATGACAACAATTTTCCATGATGATGTTGATAGAATGATAGCTGATATTTTACATGCTACCACTGATGGGTTCATAGATACATGCATGTAAGAATTAAGAATTTTGAATATGCGAACAGGAAAAGAAAGCCCAAGCTCGGGATGCTGGTATGTTTCGAAAAGAAGTAACCCCAGCTGAAATTGCTGATGAAACAGAAAGAGAACGACGGCTCCTTCAATTACATTTAAGCGAGTACTATCTTAAAGTGAATGAAATACGAACTAAGAAGGGCGTAGATCTGCTCAAGCATTTAGTTGAATACTATCATGCTCTAAATAAGTAAGTCATTATCTAATTTACAGTTACACAAAGCTGCAACTACTACTACCGCTAGTCCATGTTAACTGGTCGCTGGTGGCTTTTACAAAAAGCTAGATAACTATATACTATATGGTTATAAATTTATTGTCCCTCGTTATGAATGAAAGCGAGATGATTGCTCGCTGTTTCTATTTATGAGTGTCCGACACCCATGGGTGTATCTATTGTCTGTTTTGTTCTCTAATTAAGAGTAAATAAAATGTATTTTTCTAATTCAAACACTCCTTTTTCCATTTTAGTTATTTTCAGGATGGTTTAAAGACTATGGAGCATTTTGGATCTTATGTAACTATATTGTCTGGGAATTTAACAAAAATCCAACAGCGGCAAAATGAGGAGAAAAGAAAACTCACAGAAATGCGTAACCTTCTTCGGACAACTCCTGTCCTTGAGAAGGAGGTACAGAATCTTGCCTGTATTTCTGTGTCCGGCTCGCTTTTGAATGTACCGTCCTTTTTATTTTCTAGCCTTAACCTAGGATACGTAGTTAATGTGTTGAATGTATTTCATAGATATAATCTAGGTACTAGTTGGTGTTGTTGGTGTTTTTGTGCCTTTCGTTTTTGTTTCTAACCCAACGACTTTTTATTAAAGCTAGAAGAATGGATTAAACTTTGCAGCTTTAGATTTATAGAGTTACACAAGCGTTTACGCTTCCATTTTGTCCTGTTTGCGTAATCATTCCCCCCACCTATCACAGAATGTATGACCGTCAAATATCAGTGATGAAAAGCTTTACAAGTAATTGGCAGTTCATTGTCTTGATTTACCTGGAATAGCAAAATGTGTGTTTATGTTGCATCGTTTGGAAAAACTAGCGTTGACTTCGTACATTTCCATTTTGATGTAGGTATTTTATTATGAAGTAACGTCAACCCGTAGCTGTAACTTTGATAATGCAAACCGCTCAGCTGCAAATATCAAATCCAATATTGTGTTTATGTTTTCGCCCTTTTCAGTTTTATTTTACATTTATTGTGTTGTAGCTTTCTAGTGTTGGAGTTGGAGGCGTTAGTGGACCACCCAGTTATTTATTGCATCAAATGCAAGGCAATAAAAGCGTTGGTGTCACAAAAGAGGGGTATCTGAACAAAAAATCCGAAGGTAAAATGCGAAGAGTATGGCAAAAGCGAAAATGTGCTGTACAAGACGGGTGCGTTTTACTTAATCTCAGATTATTTTCCAGTTTAAATTTTTGTCCAGAGTGCTCTGCGTGCGGTGTATTTATTGAATGTTTTTATTTAATATGTTAGATTTCTTCAAATATATCATGGGGATGAGACAAAACAGCCTTCACGTGTCAACCTACTCACCTGCCAATTAAAAATTGTGTCAGACGATAAAAAGTTTTTCGATTTAGTTTCCTACAACCGAACCTATCATTTGTACAGTGAAGATGATGCAGAGGAGTGGATATCTGTTCTTCTCAATAGCAAAGTAAGAAAGATAACTATTATTGCAGAATTCATGCACGTACATGAGTTTATAAATCATGAGTACATAAGTATGATTTTAGGGAAATTTTACCAGTTGCAATTTCGATGGTCTCACCCGCTGCAATTAATTTCACTGTTTGTGTACACTTGCAGGAAGCTGCCATGACGAAAGCATTTGATGCTGATACAAAAGTTGATAATGATGGTCTCATGGAGTTAACGCAAGCCATATTGGGACATGTTCATCTTCTCCCTGGAAATGATAGATGTGCCGATTGCGATTCCGAAAAAGGTTTGACGAACGATAAAAATTGAATATTGTATTTATTCGAGTTTTGGTGCAAAAGATAAAGATTCAGATTCAAAAGTAGCCAATTTCTAGAAGCAGTTATATTATTATTTTTATTTCTTGAACGATCTAAGCGTCAACAGCATTTCTTTATTAAAATCTTCATTAAAATTTCTTGTCCTTTGCTTCTTTGATATTTATTTTATGTTGTAAATGTGGATTTCTGTTTGGAATCGCAGAAGTAACTTGGCTATCCGTCAATTTGGGGGTAATGGTGTGCATCGAATGCTCGGGAGTTCATCGTACAATGGGCGTCGGAGTATCGAGAATCCAATCGGTTTCACTTGATCGTATTCCACCGTCTCTATTAATACTCTCTGTCTCTCTGGGAAATGCTGCGATCAACGATATACTCGAAGAAAATCTTAGACCAGGCTATAAACCACATCCCACTGCAACCATGTTAGTTTATAATATTCCTTTTCAAGCACGGTGCAACAATTTTTTGTACAAAATATTGATCATAATTTTGAAGTTAATTGAGCGTTTTACATCAATTTCACCATCTGTTTTGCTTTGATGAAACTTGAAACACAAACAACGAATACCTATGTACATATTTTCAAACAAGTACCTGTTCTTCCTTCAACACATGTTTACATTGTGCAAGTTTGTTCTATGTCATCAAATAATGGTCACTCTGTGTTGTTTTTGCAGGGATGAACGAACAGAGTTCATCAGAGCCAAATATTTGGATAAGAAATATGTAAGTGGTATAGACCAAGAATCATTGACAAGACGTGTCGAATTAGCGATCGAGTCAGATGATTTATTACTTCTAGTCAGAACCTGGGCACAGGGTGCCAAACTAGGTCAACCATTACCATCCAGGGTAAATTAACTGTGAACTTGTTTGCATATATAATCTGAATGCAATTTAGTACGTCCTTGGTAGTTTCGTATTTACCATCGTCATCGTTGTCATTTTGCATGATAGTATTGGCTTGAATGATTGGATTTAACGGATAATAAATTTTACTGTTTTTTTATTCAGGAATCCGGTGAAACTCCACTTCATATGGCAATTCCTAGAGGTTACTTACCAATTGTTGACTTTTTGATCCATAATTCGGGAGCAAGTGATAAGAAGACAAGAAATGGCAGTACTCCTCTTCATTACTGTGCTCTGTATGGGAGAACCGAACCCGCCAAGTTGCTACTAAGAGCTGGTGTAGATTACCAAGTGCAGGATAATGATAAGCATACAGCTCTGGAAGTTGCAAAATTAAGGGAAAATACGGGAGTTGAAGAACTAGTAAGTCAAACTATAAATACATGATTTTTTGGTTATTTAGTATGCAACCAATTTTGTTAAAATAATTACTATACCTATCGACCGTATGTCTTTTGAAATTTAGTTGCTGCATGCGATGGAAGGAAAGAAAACATTATTCGAAAGTGTAGAATTCTACTGGAATTTGGGTACTGAGGACTCTACGGATATATCAGATGATGAACCAACAGTATTAGATGATCCGACTACAACGCCAGAGAAAAGGAGGCGCCCGAATTCAGTTCTTATAGACAGTCCGTATAAATCATCAAGTGAGTATTTTGAAATTGTTGGTGTGTTAAGTAAGCCAACGAATTATTGCTATTATTTGCTTTTCGAATCATCTCAATCAAAACTTAAAAGTATGTTTGTTTTTACTTTGAAGTAGATGATTTACGAAACATTGGTAATACTCCTGGGACACTGTCAAACACTAGCACAATCTCAAGCAAAAATTCACGTTTGAAACGGGTTGCACCACCTCCACCATCACCTTCAAGTCATACAAGAAGCCCCTCAGACTCACTCATTGGAAAATTGGGTCTGGGTCGTTTAGTAATTCCTCCTGGGGAACCTCCGGCATTGCGGAAAACTAGTATTCCTAACATCCCTTCTTCGCACCAATCTTACCTACAAAATACGTCTGTTAGTGAATCCTTTAATATCCTGGGCAATATAATAAATAACAGTTCTACAATTACGCCAACTTCTCTTCCTAGTCCCATCTTTAGCAATCCGCCTATGATAGCCAATGGAAATAAGGCATATTCTATGCCTATTGATATCGACAGTTACAAAGTAAATACTGGTGCTTTTATTGTTACTAATTATTTTGGCCTTTATTTTCACATTTCAACTAAAAATTCGTTAAGACGGTTTCGTAATGTTAATTCTCTAAAATTTCAGAAATGCCGAGCACTGTATGATTGTGATGCAGATAATTCAGATGAGATATCATTTCGTCAGGGTGAGATTATACTCATTCTCAACGAGCGTACTGATGATGACAATTGGATGGAAGGTCAGGTTTTATAATTTGCCCTTACATCACGCTTAATTTACAAGTTACTGTGAAACTTTCTGTGACTGCGTGCTTGATATTCCTAAATTAATTGAAAATGAAACTCTTTGCAGGTCTAGTTTTGGATGAACATGGAAAGCGTCGAGGGATGTTTCCAGTATCATTTGTTGAGTTCCTTGAATAATTTTACTTAGAAAAGTGGCTATATTTCTTCCTTCATCTGTCACTCGCTTTAATACGAAAATTGTAGAATATTGCATTTAGATTTAACACATTTTAGAATTAGTATGCTAAATACTTTCAACCTGTGAACTTAGCCATTATATGCGCGTGCAAATGCTTTTACAAATATGATAATTGTTTAGGTACTGTCTATCTGTTGCACATGAATTTTACTGACTGTGCTACGATAAGTAATGTAATGATATAATTAGAGATTATTGTTGAATGTGACCAGCACAGAATAATATGATATCACTTCAATGAATCAATGTAAGTCGTTTTTGTTTCAAAATTCTGACTTCCAAAGTAATTGCTCTACTGAATATGTATTTTGAGATCCGTTACATTTAATGCTCATATTCAGCATTATTACAACAGCAACAATAGCAGGAAAAAAGTAATAATTATTATGAGAATTGTAGCGTGTCGTTTTGTGCTTGTTGTAACGATATTTTCAAGTTAAGCTCATGATCAGAAGCAATTAATAATAATACTACTTAGCTTTAGAGAAATATGTAAGTAATAATTAAGTGCTAAATGGATCGTTTATTATAGTTATACCACAACCCGCGTAGTTCAATCCACAAAATGTTCGTTTAGATTTTTCAATACAAGTATTATTAGATAAATTTCATTACTAATATTGCACTTAGAATTTAAAATGAGGCTTTGCATTAAAGCCGAAAAGTCGTGCAGTTCTCGGGGAAGTTTTACGTACAAAAATTCACTAATGACTAACAATGAAATTGTAATTACGATGTTGGAAAATGATGTGAATAATCGTATGGAGGAACTACTATTGTTAGCTTAGAAAAATATGTCACGATCCATTTTTTACTGTAATGAATGATATTTATTTAGAGCATATGAATCGTTTAGGATTTTAAGGTTGTACGGTGATTTCAATTTAGCTGCAATAAGTATTGAATTAAAATACGATTACATAAATCTCATCGAATGAAGAAGCGAAAAATTTGGCCTACGCAAATGTTTCAGAAATTATTCTACTTGTAACAATCACCGACTATATACTTACACTGTACGTGTTCAGTTAAGTTTAATAATGAATGCTTTTACAATGTGTGATACAATTTAATGATTGGACAGAAGATCTGTTGATTGCACTCTGAAATCGGATTCTGATGGACAACAAAACAAACGCTTATCGCACATCACTTAAACCTGAAAAAAAATCTTCGTTTGATCAGTGTAGTCCTCAAGAAGGAAAGAACGTATTGATGTAATTAAAACAGCGAACAAACAGAAACGAGTCCTAATTTTTACAATTATAAATTAGCTTACATTTATTTGTTACATTTTCAAATTAAATTATACAATGTCATGTACTTCCTCCCACAGCATAATTATTAAATAATTAGGCTAACGAGAGAAAAATGCCCGCATAATTCATTTTCTCTACTTCCTCTCCCCTAAAAATTCTATAATTAAGTAGAAGTCAATAAGGCAAGTACAAATCTATGACAGTAGTAGTAGTTATACTTAGAAATGAATAGGCATTTGTTTTATTGAATAGGTTTTCACATCTAATCAATGAATATACTATAATTAATATTCGGCAAACAAGGCTTGTAAATTGAGCCAAGTACAAATTAATTTATAAATTACACGTACTCGTAGTGGGAATATTTTGAAGCTCGAAGGGTTCTCCTTGTTTACTACGTAATTACATGTGCATTGAAATTTTGATATTGATATTGTTGAAGTGCTCATG
Source organism: Ptenothrix huangshanensis (assembly GCA_036851915.1). Taxonomy (NCBI): domain Eukaryota; kingdom Metazoa; phylum Arthropoda; class Collembola; order Symphypleona; family Dicyrtomidae; genus Ptenothrix; species Ptenothrix huangshanensis. The sequence goes on along the minus strand of JAAXYX010001540.1, from coordinate 14,070 downwards.
TTATGTGAATAGTGTGTCATTCTGTACATCCCTTTTAAGTCAACTCAATTTAAATCAGTTAATTAAATTAACCTACTGTAATGGCTTCAAATGAGCATATCGCCCTCTACGCAATGCGATATGCGATCCCTGCGTTTCATTATTATTTATGATGCTCCTCTGTATGTATTTGCTCTTACAACTTAGCAATCACTTAGTAATTTATAATAAATTATAAAATATTTTGTTAAATATAATTATTTAAAACAGTTTAAACTTAAGCATACTGTAAAAATGTATTTATTATTACCTATTTATTATTCAAATGTCCGGGGAAACTTTGCACACACCGAACATCACAGTACCTAATTTGAGCCAAATTTGGTTGATCTAAATTGTTTTCATTGTTGAGGCCTAATGAACCAATAATGATGAATTATTATAATATTTATTATCAATAACTGAGATAATACAGAAACAAGAACCAAACGCATTGCCACAAGCCACAAGCTTATGATTATTTTAAATTAATTTAATTTTATGTAACTACATATACGAAGCATGTTGATACATTTAGTATGGAAGTTTACTAGAAGGAAGAATTTACGAATGTTGTGTTTTTTCTTCACCCGGCAGTTGATGTGATAATGCAGGCATGCTAAGTCATAATCAGTTAAGTTTTGTCAATTGGTCTTCTGCGTTTTATGTAATGTCTCTCCGTGAGGGATGATCAGGTTTAAACAATCCAGCTTTCTATGAAATCGCATGCCAAATGCCAACGCCAACAGCCAACGCCACATTTTGAATTCCACGTGCATGCAATGTACTTGGTAATTTTCCCGAACTGACACAATACCTAGAATTTCTACATGTATATGTATAATTATTTACTGCAAAAATTATACACCTAAATTTTTCCCTTCTACGTACTACTTACTCTAAATACCTACGTCTAGTCGCATCGCCCTTGCTTAGACAAGTGAGACATCTCTTCAATTTTTAAATAGGTAATCCGTTTTAATTACATACAACGTGAAGAATTGATGTTCATAATTCATAAGCATTTTAAACTATAGCCTAACTTCACCAAATCATCTACAATAAAATCAATATAGTACAATTATGTACTCGAAATACTCACTGTGACTGCTATTACTAAAGTATAATTGCATTCATTATACCTTTTTTCCCTGGAGTAATGTCTGAAATGTGTGGATTGGATGTAATATTTTCCCCTTCAAAGTCGCATTTATCAATTTTGATTTTCGATTCAGCTTTCTTACTGCTTCAAGCCGTGGTTAAATGATTTTTTAAGTAATTACGTTCATAGTAATTACTTACGTACGTGCCGTACTGTGCATTGACAGTTTGTTAGTTGATTTGAATTCAAATATAATCCCAAAATACAATGTATCCTGAAGGAATGAGGAGAAACGGAAAAAATAAATTATAATTAATGATATTCCGACGAATGAACGTGTGCATAGCAGTGCGAATATTATCGCAATACTTATGGGTACGGAATTTTAATGCTAAGTATGTATGTACGAAGTAAGAACTAAGAAGTGTCTCTGAATACTTCTTCGTCTTGTTGTACTAGACTTGTACTAAAAAAACTCAACCCTGCTGTTATTACTGTTGTTATAAATGTGTTTTCAAACTTGAGATACTATTGCTATTAGATGCATTTGCATTGCATAGATTGTAGCAGTTATTATAACTAAACAGTAGTAGTAAAAGATGATAGTGACTTTAGTGTTAGTGATGGTATTACATAATGCAGTCGATGGTACTTTGGATAGAAAACGTCTTACTTCCGATTAGCACTGTCAATAAAATAAACTAAGAAGCTCTTTACCTCATACACACAAACATAATTACAGACATTACACAATTATACAAACATACAACACAATAATGGGTATTACTACCACAAAAAATGCTCCAGCTCCAATTAATTAGCGAAAACAACTTAATAAATGATGATAATAATGAAAATTGTAAACGGTTAGTTCACACGAAAAAAATCTGATACTGTACGTATACATTCTATGGAAGGACTTTCATCATGTATTTATTAACAATAATGTGATGTTATCTAGACACTAAGGAAAAATGAATAAAATTAAAAAATTAGCGTTCAAACCTCCGAGCAACTTATCAGCAATTGGTCTTTGTCTGTCCTTTGTCTACTGCAGTAGCTTAACTCCGTAACACGCTCATTCTCCTTTAACCATTTTTTCAAATGCTTCATAAATTCAGCTTTAAGTATTTCATATGGCAGCCAATTTTCCGCTCCAATTATAAGCTCAACCTTTGACCCTTGGCATTTACCGTGCCGGCGCACTCATAAACCCTGGGGTAGTACAGTAAAAAACGAACAAAAATTGTAAAAAACCTGGGGTAGTATTTGAGTAGGAGGTTTTATTTGCATAGCACAAAATAAAATTACGAAAATAAAAAAATGCAAAATTTGCCACAAAATTCAGCTAATTCTTCAAAAATTGGTCATTTGTTGAACAGTTTACTGTTTTGGCCACCAAACGTCTGGACACTGGTAATTTCTAGCTCTCTGCTCCAAAAACCACGCATATAACTTCTGTTCCTGGCTTACTAATTATTCATTCTGTGTATTTAACAGTACAAATTAAAAATAGAATATCAGGCAAAAAAGACATGGGGCTATATTTGGGTATGGGGTTATAGAGTAAAGATGTCACAAAAGTTGTGACACAAAGGGAGTGGGGTAGTAATCGGAGGGGGGATATGAGTCCGCGGTATCCTGTTTTGAAGCCTGCAGAAATATTAGCACAAGCCTAAATACCAAATCTTCTTGGCCGAAGATCCTTGCATTAGATTTTACAGTTTGGATATCTGTTTCTGTTTATATTTTGTGCATTTCTACAAGTTGTTGTTGAAGTAAAAGGTAGTTTACTACCTACCTATTCCATCTGCCAATTCCAATTTCAATGGCGCCTTCATGGTCTTCGTAACTTGTTATAGTAACACTAACATTAAATGATCCTCTTTAATGGTTTTCATTCACCTGGATATCGTATGAGTATAGAAATCTTAGTACCTTCGTTTAAATTCACAATCATAACTTAACAGAAACAAAGTAGATTTCACATGGTTTTGCACAGATAAATATGAATTTGATTTTTTTTTAAATTGCACCTGACTGCATATGTACATACCTACTTACGTGTAAAATGTTCTAGTTCTAGACATAACGATTCCAAGTATATCTGTATTGTGACTAGTCGGCAGTCGGCACTGTAAGGGCAAAAGCGAATAGATATAAAAAGCTGGAATAATTTTAAGACTACGAACTGAGATCGCGAAGTGTTGTATAAAAATGTAAAACAAAATCTTAATCTGTACAAAGAATTTGACATTCAGCCTGACATTCCTGCAATTCACCGCAAGACATGCTCAAGTCATGTTGTGCCTGTGATGTGAAATTTGAATAGCATGTATTCACATGGATTAATGTTGAGATTACTCATGAATGGATTCCCATCAAAATAAATGTCTGACGTACCTACTCCTTGCACGTCGCCCCCTCTTCTCAAGTTTCGTTAGTTCATAATAACAAAATTCTAAAATTTCTAGTGTAACTTTATTGAATGTCTTTGACTTGCAGATAACATTACTCTGGACTGGACTCTGGAACTACACTGTGGTGCAATAATAATCTGCAGTTCTTGCTCAACATAACGTGAGTTTTCTACTGGATTCATTCAAGAACTTTAATACTCGTATGTATAAAGAATCAAAGAACTACAGAATACATGACTTGGCTGCAACCACAGCCACCCCGGATATAGATAAGGAAATAAATACATACGAATTTATACCCCTATACATACGTAAATTTTACCTAATACTAAATTATATACCACGAAAATCCTTGCGGACCTGATTTACCTATGTATGTATGTTTCCTTTTATAGCACTCAAGGGTTATAGGGAATCTGTAGAAGCATTATTAACAATTGCAGGCAATAGAAATAAATGTCTTTCCCGTGATAAACCGTTTTTTGCGAGGGCGTAAAATTTAGCAATACGAGGTGACAATGTGATGTTATATAATGTAATGCAATAGAATGTTCCTTAACGATACAAGTACCTATACATAAATACAAACGAATACAATTACAATGCCAGTTTGCAGTTAAAACCGACTCAATTCAGAATTAAGACATTTGGGGACATTTGGGTGTGTTTGGGTATAAATTGTAATGTAGCTATCCAATTTACGTCACAGTGACACTTTTATTCCACATGAGATTGCGATAAGATGACTTTCAGATTACAATGACATGATGGAATGTGAATGCAGGCACTGCTTATGCTCTATCCTTGTCCGTTGTCGCAGTCACCAACACCAACACCAACGGGTCTCGGACAAGTAAAGTTCATCCAATCAAATTCATGGTTAAGGTTAAATACTAAATAAATAGTGGATACCTTATTTAGGTAAATAATTTGTAGCAAATGCAGATGTATGTTGCATATTGCATTGCAGTTTCTCATTCCGCACATCACCCAAAATCAAACCAGTTATTCATGACGAATCCCTCTAAACTTGGAATTGCCTTGACTTGACTTGACTTATTAGACTGCAGAGGCATTATCAGTACCGAAGGCTTCCCGAAGCCCAAGCTCATTGGTTGCAACATTCTATTTCATTATACATAGCTATTTTATAATTATGATTATTACCATGTACCTATGTATGTCTCTACTACTAACCACAACTGGTGCTTGGTGCTGGAAACTTTATAGATAATTATGTCAATATATACAACTATACACATACATACTTTGGTGGTAATTAATCATAAACATTAATTACCATATAATACCATCATTCTAGTATGGCATACTAGAATGATCCATGCACTACTTTAGCCAGTCAAGTCAAGTAAAAGGAAGATTCCAGTCTTATCTCTTGATTTTTTATAAGCAAAAATATGCTATTATAGTTATAGCCTTATAAATGCCTATATATTACTGCATAAAGCTTTGTAGTATAGAACTGAACTTTAATCTATAAATGCTTGATGCCAACCATTTTGCATGCATAAGCCTCCCTGATAACTTAATCATGGTAATCTTTAATTTTAAACTAAGATTTTTACAACCTTTAATTACCCTTCACTTGCATATAATACTATCATTCCTAAGTCACCCACAACCAAGATGAGAGATATTTCATCCAAGATGTTTGGTTACGCCTTTTTGTAATACAAAAAATTCAATTTCTACAACGATTCCGCTCATGCATCAAAACTGAAACAAGAATCTCCTTTGTCTTTTTTTCTTGTCAAGGTGTCCACTCCACTCCAATCAGAGTTCGAGTCGGAGTCAGAGTGTACGTGACTTCACTTTATATCCTAAGATGATCTGAGCTGGGTCACCATCCCATTAGCGATTGACGATTCATCAGTGAAGACTGTATTCGTCCATAAAGAAGGATAGGCTATAGCTATTATATTGGCTTCTGTCAATTCTATTTACTTTTCTCCGAGAATACTAATATTCTGTAGTCATCTTCATACCTATATTATTCTACTTTGGGTAGGTATAATCTAAAATTGTCGAAGAACCTCGGTCAACTATGTAATTCTTCAGTTTTAGATATGCAAAATTAGTACTATTTTTCTGCATCTGAAATCGAACTGCTGGCTAATGACACTTCATAATCATCCTATATTTATTCAAAGAACATCAATAAACTTGTAATCATGGAAGAGTTTTATTTTTTTGGGGCACGGTAGGTATTTTCTATATAATGGTAATTATTTAGCTGCATAAATACTTATATAGATACATTAGGAATACACAAATAGTAAACACTTCCGATAAACTTGGCCCGGCAGGAGCAGTAGACAAAACGTGACGATTTTTTCTCTCGAAGACTCAAAGCTCACACGATTATATTACTAGATTTGATGAATGTTGATGATGAAACGCACTTGTTTATGTAGGTATATAATTATGATAGCCCAGGTCCAGAGATGTCTGGGCAGTAGTGGGCGTGGATCGGAAGCAAATACCGCAGGAATTTCGACATTTCGATGCATTTTAAGCTTCTGGTTAAGTAATACTTAACCCAAGATAACGAACGAGATTTTTATTTGAACTATATTTGTAACTGAGTAGAGAAGTGCTCACTCATAATATTATAACTACGCAACTAATTCTATTTACCTATCAAGCATTAAACCAGCCATTTACTGCAGATACAATACTCAATGATTAATGACTTTATGTGACCATTTATGTGAAGTAAGATCTAATTTGAACATAGGAATTAACTTGTGAACTTGTGTCCCTTGGAAGAGATAATACTAAAATATTGATTGAATATAGAAGTGAATAAAGATAAAAATGTAGATGATGTATGAGAATCGAATTTGGAAGGGAATGAGGAATGAACGAAGGAAGGAGAAGAAGACGTGATAAAGGAAAAGATGATGGGACGACACCGTGACACGTCACGTCACAGAGGCAGGCACATATCACGTGCAACCTCTCCTTCTTCATAGATTTTGTCCTGCCTTGTCTCCTGGTCAAAGATTGATTTGAAACTTGAACAAGTCCACTCTTGTTTTCCCCCGAGGAGTCCCAATATCAGCATCCCAAAAAGTCTAATCTCCAATTTGAACACACACATTTAATTAACGTGTACCATTGAACTCCGAGCCATTACTGCAGTTGCTACTGAACTGAACTGATGCTATCCCATTCCAATAAAGTCTCTCGATCCATTTGTCAACGTGGAAATTCTACAAGAACACCATCAAAATCCAAGTTCTTCCACGAACAAATTGAAATTGATTTTTAAAAACTTAGCAAACCCTTGGATTTTGACGATTTTCAATTTGATTTGAAACAAGAAAGAAGGAATGCGGAGAAATCGCATCCGTATATTTCTCAAAAAGGAATAAAGTTCTTTCAAAACAACCATTGACAAATCGAAAACTAAGAATTTCTATGAATATTTAATTGTTTAGATTAAATCCAGCGCCGTTTGGTGAACGTCGAATTTTAAAGAAAACTCGTTATTTTAGCTTTCACTCGAATCGAAGGAAAACGGACGTAGATAATTATATTATTCTACTGTTCTGTATGATAACTTGAATTATTAAATCAAAGTGAGTTAAGTTGTTCAAGAGTTTTGTTGAGGTGAATAAAAAGTGTGGTTTGTAGTTGTATTTTACCGTGTTAGTTCCGCTAATTGAAGATTTTATGAGAGACCTGCATCTTTCGTCACGGAGAAGAGAGCCAGCGAACGAGTCTAGTCAGACACTGATTTCAACATTTTTGACCTGTCCAAGTAAGTTCACAGCTGATTTCCATTAGCAGTTAATGTTTCCACGTTTTTTTGTCCTGATTTAGATAAAATGTCTGTTAGCAACAGCAGCATCGGGAGCGTCAATTTGTAAGATATCCTCAAGTTAATGCTAGACTACTTGAGCTGGGCTTTGGTTGGTTGGGCTTGGGCTTTCACTCTGACTGAGCGCATCCGATAACATTCCTTCGTTTTTTTAGCTTACTGACTTGAATTTATTTTAGAGCAAAAAATATACTTCAACTTGATAACATACTAGTTTTGGTGTGTGGAGCTATGTATGTGCTGTATGGGAGTAGGAGTAAATTGACTTGAAAGTTGGGATTAAATTGAGGATTTATTTATTATCAGTCTTGACAAATAAGCGATGTTACAAAGCTATTAGGGATTATACACTGATTTAGAGTTACTATTTACCAACATTATGACATCAAGTACATTTGTATATGAAGTATTTAGTAATTTAATTTCGGAGATTATGAACCCAAAAGATACTGTTGATCAATTGTTTACTACTGTTGTAGTTGTGTAACATATACTGAATTACATGCTCACTTCTCTCGAGTAGAATAAATTATGTTTTGATATATTCAGTGATTTATGACTTATCAAATCAGTTCAGAATTAGGTACACAAACACCTTAATAATGAGTATGGTGTTAAGTTAATTAAAACTATCTAATAGCATTGAACTGTATTAGAAAATCAACTTGAAATCTATCATTTTATTTACGATTTAATCCGGGGCACTTCTCTAAAACTGTTATTGTCCGCATACATTCACCTTTGACTGAATAGAATGTAAAAACATTTACATTCCTTAGGGATTATGAGGTACCTACCTATCAATTCTACTCAAAATGTATGGGGATGATAAGATTGTTTTGTCTACAGTGGATTGTCTTCGATGAAGTATAATTATGACGAAAGGTCTAGAATACAATCACGCACTTGTGATCTATGATGATGAACTTTAAAAAGAATAATCATTATTTACATTTGGTAAATTGTTATTGTTTAATGTTTATTTATGTGATTTTGGTTCTGATTGGTTGACTATGTAGGTTGTGGCACAGGGAAAATGTCCTCTATCCCAATGGGGGCTCACGCAGCCTTTAAGGTTCGTGAAAAAATGAACTGTCAGTCGGATGGCAAACAAGGCTCGACTCAAAACACCATGAAGATGCCTCTTGCCAGTACGGGTACGTAATACGTAATCTCTTCGTCGTATTATTTTTATTGGTTCGGATATCCAGTATTTACTTCGAACTGCATCCTCATACATTTGTCATAATCTCATAACTTAATCGTAACTGTAGTAATTTGGATGCGGTATATGATGCGTATTATTTTGTATGCATGGTGATAATATTTTTTGATGATAGTGATAATTTTACCTCAGCAACGTACTAAATACTTACTAATGATGAGACAGAGCAGTCAGATTAATTCAATATCTAATAAAATATATGTTCTTGCACTATTTGAAATTAGTGCTACTGTATAATAATAAAATAATGTTTTGCACAGGCCTAATAGCTATCTCATCGTCAGGCAGATACCTCCAAACTATAGTTGACTCACTGAATACAACAAATGCGCCTTAAATTGAACAAATCCTATCGCTATCGCCTCCAAAGCTACATAAGCTAGACAATTTTTACGAATCTGTTTCTTGTGCTACGCTGCGACTAAAAACATCTGTCTGCTTTGGAAGAAATTAGAATTTCCCAAGCAATTATTCCCAGCAAATCCTGAGCTTATAGTGATTTTACGTGGATTTGAATGGGACATCCAATTCATTTCAACTACGCCAACCGGAGCGGATCTCCGGTTGGCGTTTTCCAGAATCCGTTCAGCATTAAGCATTTATACCAAATGTAGGTACATAATAACAATAATAATATGCTAGGTAGCTATAGCCTTACATGCCGTAAACCTTTATGTGTAGGAGAAGATTTTGTTGTTTTCTTCCTTTTCGGTTTATTTTTTGTATATGGCAGGCTGATCTCTCGTGGAACAGTTAGGGTTAAGGTAGCATTTAAAAGCGTAAAAAAAGATGGAATAATTCATTTAAAGCCTTAAATCTTGCCAACTGAATGATAAAATGAAGATACTGCAAATTGTCCTTCGGAACTGCGCTCTGTGCAGCTCTCTCTTTTTTTACGCTTCTTTACTGGCATTTTTGTTTTTTTTTGCAACACTCATTGATGCGTATACTATAGGGACTACACGAGTTAGTTCGTAGGTAGAAGTAGCTATTCTGATCTAATATTAATTTACTAGACATCCAGCATTCCTACTGCCATGATTTATATTTCACTTTTGACCGTTGGAAAAAATACTTTGATTAATTTTGGCTCATTACATGGAAAGTGCATGTTGAAACCGGAGAATTACATGATATCGTTAAAAAAATAGGACGGTAGGTGGGTAGACTTTATCTTTTGTTCCTTCAACTTTGCTTTATTGCATAAAACTTGGATCAAATCAAGCTATGCTTGGATTCACTAATTTTCACTCGGATTTCGTTCTTCAATTAGCTATAGGCTATTGCATAGATAAATCCAATCAAAAGTTTGCAATATTTGCATCAAAACCTAGCTGCCTTGGTATTTACTTATAGTGACATTTGGCATTTTGAGGTGTTTGCATGTTGCGTAATGTGCCTACCTTCAACTTCCCTGTCTTATATGTATACTTTGTTCAACGGGCGGATTCACTGTAATTTGATAGGCATCTTATGTACAATAGACAAAACTAACTTATTCGTACTAAAATGAAGGAGAATTGTACTAGAGTCAATATATCCGATTCACGCTGAGATGCATTTGTCTTTCATACAAAGATTGTAATTTATGATTACAAGGTGCTTGTACTTGTATGCTATTAAATTAAATTATCATTATATGCGCCGTATACGTAGTGTATTATTTGTATATCTTTTCCGTATTATTAATTTATTATCTTGAGCGAAAGCAATTGGCACTAATTTGTATAATTAAAATGCGAACGTTCTCGTTCTCTGTTTACAGATTGCCCGGATAATCCGACTAAATATACGAGCAAGGCCATGATGGCAATTTGGGGCATGTACAATCGCTACTCGGTTCATAATATCAAGAGCAACATCAACTCCTACGACAAGGCTTAAACAAGGCATAGGTTTTCAAATTTTATTTTTAAGGGGTAATAATTAACTAATTACAACGAACAAATCAAAACTACTTTTCGTGTCTTTCACTTTCGCTTAAATCATATTCTGGCCTAATTTTAGCATTCCACTTTATGATTTTTATGTAACAATATAAGTAAAATGTACAAAATTTTACAAGTTGTACAATTTCAAAAATGGTTAAAACACTCCTCATCGCTAATATCTTGGAGAGCGCAAAGCAATTCCAGTTAATGGTGTTTAGAAACACTGGATCGTCTTCATAACATTAATATCATGTCACTTGTAAATTTACGTAACATCTGTCATATCCGACAAGAAAAACTAAAATTAATTTTTATTTAAACAATCAATTTGGAAGAATTTCGTGATGGAAGTAGTTACTGGACAAAACACAGAAAATTTAAAACAGCGTCAAAATTTTGTAATTAATTATTTTTACTCCTTGAATTGTTATACATTACTTAAAGTAACTAATGTGATCCTGATCCTGTACCTTGTCAGCAGAGCAGAATAATAAAGAATTTTAAATTCGAACATTTTTTGATATTTTTAATAATGACAAAAATAGATTATTTATTCCGACTATTGCTAACCAATCCATGCTAACCTTTCCGACAACGACCCTGGTCCGATTCTGCGTCTTCCTTTGAGTCACTGATTTTGTCCTTTCCTTTCATTCGATCTTGAAGTTCAAAGGATGTTGGTACATTGAAAACAGATTCCAAAGATTTTTTTGCACAATATGTTCCCAGACCCCCACATTCTTCGAGTGAAAGGTTCTTCAGTAATCCAGATATGAAACCGGCATTGAGACAGTCTCCAGCTCCTGAAACACTTTTTAATTTCCCTTCGCTTAGTTCCGGTGCTGGGAAATGACTTGTTTCCAACTCACTCCCTTTGACCTTCCCTTGACAACGTTGTATAACCTATTGAAAAACCAGAGGTAGAAAAATTAATTCTCATCCTATAATGTGTTAATACATTTACTAATACTAATACTTTTTTTACAAAATTCAAAGCAAAAGGGAGTTCTTCTAAGCTTTCACCGGGTCTTTGCATAATTCCATTAAAATGTACACAAATATCTACAATACATACTAATATACTGCGACTCTCGTTCCTAGTCAAAGGAAAAGGACGAAGAACATACTATACTAAAAATAGACTGAAAATAAAAAATGACATTATACTATAATATGATATTGACGTTGGCTCTGGCTTGGGCTTATAGTTTAGTTGCTTTGACTCACATAGAAACCTTGTTTTCCTCTTGTTAGCAGAATCATTTCGAGGCCAGAAAATAGATGAAAGCACCGTAAGATTAGATGAGACAAAGGAATCCTTCTATTGCCGTCAACATTATCGGTTCGGATTTGGATTTCATTAGGAGTATTAGTCCAGTCACAGACACCGACGTCGTCGTCGACAATCGTCGAGGTATTGCCAATTCTAGTTGTTGTACTTGTGCTCTTCACATTTAAATCGTCCACATCAAGGTTTTGTTCCAGATCCGTTGGTTCATTCTCCAGTTCCGTACCATGACCGGCAATACTAATCAATTCCCTTAGATTAGGTGAAATGTACCGAAGGCTTTGCCAGTATTCCCTAGGAACATCTAAAATCTTTTTAGCCTTTCGTACTTCTGTCGGCTCGAACCAGACTGTGAGTGCAAAAACAAAATACACATTGGTAACAAAGTATAGCCGAAGATTGGTACAAGGGCGTAATGAGGTTCCAAACTTATCGAGGCCTGCCACCTACAGAAATAGTTGTTGGGAAAAAATTGCAACTAAAAGTGGATGAAAAGTGCTTTGCAAAATATTGGCTTTGTGCTATGTAAAGTTGTGTTGTGCCCTTTGACCTTTCGGCTACGGACGAGCAACAGTGACTTAATACAGTTTTTCTCTCAAATACTTCTTAAAAAACTTCTTAAAGGGAAGCAATCTTTGTAAAATGTAAATTAACTGCATAATTTTATATTTCGTGGAGACAACGCAGAACAAGCAATATTTAAAAAATCGAAACGTCTTCTACTACTAATACTCGGCAGTTTAAACCACTACGTTTAAAGATTTCTATGTACCTAGGTACTTTACAAACAACGAACTCCGCTTCTACTACGCCTTTTATGGTGAATAGGTACGTGGTAAAACTAATTCAATAATCATTTGAATTGCAATCTAATCAATCTACTCATCATCAAAGTTTAGGTAGTTTTTGGAGTTGGATAATTTCAATTTTGGCTGATTTTATTGAATCAAGTATCTACAGATTTACGACTAAAACACACCTAACATCCTCATCAGTTTTGCTATCGCGTATAATTGTCCCAACTGCAGCTTTAAAAGATAAACTGTGACTTTGTGTGAAGTAAAAGCAGAGCTCGAGCCAAAGCACATGTATGTATGTACCTATGCCATTTAGCATTTTCCAGTTCATAAAGGCTCCGGAGAATGAATTCAAAGAGTCTCGACTCGAATCCAACAACCGACTCGGGAAAATAAAATCAGACAAGATTAATTTCTACTCCTTGAATTTTAATGTGATGTTCCAGGGCCGGATTAAGTTTAAAAAGGCACTTGGGCGTAAAAAATAAAGCTTGTGGCATAGAAGATAGGGAGTACATACATGTCTCATGCATACGAATTACATAAGGGGCCAAACGGCTCACGTGTGCTAGCACACTTGCACTTCATTATTAATCCGGGCCTGGGACGATTGCAGCAAAAAGAGTGAGAGAGAAAATGGGAATTGGAACTAAAGAAAGGAACGTAAGGACGAGTTAGGAGAACGAGAAGTTACGAGAAACGAACCCGGGACCGAATGATGAGAGCAGATTTGAAGAGCTGCTGTCATTGTTTCCGTAGGAATGTTTCCATCAACGAGAACAATTGAAGCCTGTCGAATGTCTTCAACGTGTTCCTCGAGGGCTGTCGCAGATATTTCCGAATGAACTGTCATGTCACCCATCCCAAATAGACATTCACCCTCATGGTTGAGAAGAGCTGAATAAATTGCTGTAGCATTGTCCTTCCTGGATGTGAAAATACCACGACTTTCCTGTAGAAAATGGAAAACGTTTCATGCACGTACGTCGTCAGATTAGTTCATTTCAAACCATGAAACCAACGAAATTATTTCATATGATCAATAAGAACATATCTACCCTGCCAAATTTACCCATAGGCAGGAGTACCCATATATTTACTCTTACCTACTCTGGAACTAGTTAATAACAATACAACTTTCCTCCCTTAAGTTGCATTCCATCTAAAAGTATACTTTATGGCCTACTACAATCTATACCCTATTCAATTTTCTTCTTGGTCGGATCCAGTCATTCCCATATTAAAACTTGTTTTCAAATCAAATCATATTTGCATAATTTCTCCTTTCATAAAACGAGCCAAATAGAAATATGTACATACTAGCTACGGAAAGTTTCGAATGAACAGGAACTGCACCCACTATTTCCCAGAAATGTCGCACAAATTAAAATACCAACTTTCGACGGTGTTTCCCGATTGTCTAACTTCAAATCGAGAGTGTA
>JAAXYX010001539.1:0-22296 GCA_036851915.1 Ptenothrix huangshanensis | reverse complement strand
TGTAGCGGAGGTTGAAGCAAGACGGTATAACGATAATTTCTTCAAGTGACACTTTTGGAAAAGATCCAATTTTTTCAATCAACAGTTTTTTATGAAGTAATTGTTCTAATCAAAAAATTTTAAAAGGGTACAATTTTTTCAATTAGCACTGTTTAAAATTTTCTTAGTTTTTTAATGAACACTGAAATTTGAAAACGTCTCATTTGTTCAATTAACATGTTTTGAAAACGTCCATTTGTTCTAATTAGCACTTCTTGAAAAGGTTCAGTTTGTACAACTAATACTTTTTAAAGAAGTCTAATTTTTTTATAATTTGAGGATGTGCTTTAGCACCCGCCTCAGGTACGCCCCTGATTTTCAACTGAAGTCGAGGACGGAGCAAAGTGCAAACGATCGTTTTTGCAGCCTTACACAATTTCAAATGCTCATCGTACAAGACGTAAAATGATTTGCTTTTTAGATTTGGCATGAAGCAATTTGCACTGAAAATAATTTAGCCTTTTAAAGCCATCTACGCGCCTATTTGAGTCGGAATAGCTCACCTATCAATTCTGAAACTATTTTGCCATAAATCAGGGGAGCTAGTTTAGCTATTCTAAAATGGTGTGAATAACTGCGAGGGAGTAATAAATGCGTGAATTATAGAAATGTATGCTGAACACATTTCACGTGTATGTATACAGTTCTTGTGTAAAAAATGTCATTAGCTAAAAGAATAATTAGACATTAAGGAGAAGCACTTGTAATGCAACTTAAATCGACCTAGAAATGAATTTAAGGATGGAAGAACTATGAGTTTTGTGAGAAGCAAGCAATTAGCAAACTGCAAGAAGCCATTAACCTAGTTTACACGGTTTCAAATTATGCAATTAGCCCAGTTTACACTTCCTAAGGACTTGTTTTGGCAGCGTTTTCAGCTTGTACAGGAAAGGGAAGGATAGTGGGAAATGTTGCACTGAGGACTAACCGTGTCACCGTACACCTTAAGAAATGTCCACGATGACGATACGTAGAATTAATTTAAAATCGTGTAAATGTGTGCACAAAAGACGTAGGTGTTTTGAATGGTTTGGCTATCAACGGATGGCTTGTGGGGTGCAAGAATTCACTCGCAATCAAAGACAGAAGGTAAAGTTGAATGGATGGAACCAGAGGCGTACTTGGAGTGGGTGATTGGGTACTGATGCAACCCCAAAAAATTTGGAAAAATTTCTGTTTCAGCTGTTTCAAAATATGTTAATGTGAATAATTGAACCTTTTCAGAAGTGTTCTTTAGAAATATTAGACTTCGTGTAAAAAGGGTTCCTTGAGCAAATTACACATTTTCAAAAAGTACTAATTGGAAAATAAAATGACACGAGATAAAAAAATGTTAATTTGAAAAATTGAACTTTCAAAAACCGTTATTGGAAACATTACGCCCTTTCAAAAAGCTGTATTAAACAATTATACATTTTCAAAATGTATTAATTCGAAAATAAAAACGAGACTTTTTAAATAAGTGATTATTTAAAAAATTATACTTTTCGTGAAACTTTCTTTGAAAAATTATAATTGAAAAAGTTGTGTGCTAATATTAAAAAGTCCCATTACACACACTGCACCCCTCAAAATTCAGTCTGAGGTACGCCCCTGGAAGGAACGTAAAACACACACTCAGCATCAGCCACTGCCGTCACTCAGATTTAATCACTTGCTCCACGACCATGGAATTGATTAAGCAACTGTGTCGGAGTCACTGGCAAACTCCTTCACTCCTTCGGGACAGTGACGGGACGGGTGGGTGAGAAGTTCTGTGTACACTCAGTCTCCACATCAAACTCAATCTTCCCCCACACTCCCACTTTCGCACTCCCTCTGTTCTCCTATTCCTTAATTTTAATAAAAGTGTCAATTTTTATAAATGATTTTCCCACCCACCCAGAAACAAACTCCAACTTGCAATACTCACCGACTTTTGAAAAATTGCCATCGCTGTCTAATTCTTTTTCATAAATGTGCAATAAATAACCAAGTAGTCGTATTTCATCCTCCTTGTATATCATAACCTACGTACGAATTCACTTCCTGTATAATGCGTGTTTCCTTTGAGATTCATGAATGTTTTAGAACAAATAGTTTATAAATTAAACGACAATGTCTCGCAATCAAATAATCAAATAGGGAAAATCCGCTGGTTTTGATTGACTTGGTCGAGAATTTAATTTGTTACGGTGTCATCAGTTTCGTTGAATGAGAATGACAGTGAGAAGTTCTGTTTTTCTGGCGATTCCACAACACGCTTTTGCTTTTAGAGCACAATTTACAAGTGAATAAGTAAATGGGGGTTGCAGCACAGATCTTAGTTGGTATCCGGTCTGAAGAGTGTGGTCAGAAGAGTGTGAGGCCAGAAGTGTGCTGAGGCAAAATAAGCTATAGAAGTGTAAATTACATCAAAGGCTAACAAAATTCACAATGTGTTCTTTTGTAAAATAAAAGGGAATAAAAATAAAGTCACTACAACAGTATTTTTCCAAACTGCCGGAAGTCTTTTTTCAATAATAAATTTCCATCAAATTCCCATTTAATTTCCAGAAGTCTTTTGCTAAAATGCAATTTCCTTATAATTCTCTCAAAATATATTTCTAATATACAGTGAGTTTTCCAAATTTTTTGACCAAGATTCTCTCAAAAATAAATTCACAAAATAACAAACTGTCCCTTTAAATTTCAAGGAAACTTACATACTTTTAACCGTGCTTCAAAAAAGGCGCACATGCAGCACTCCTGGGGTCCACTCCCTTCTGCACACACTCCACTGACCTAAGACCATGTTATTGAAGCATTCGTGACTACTTTGATGATTTAAGAGAGGAAAAGTCACATTTGGATATGTTGAAGGTGGAAGTATGTTTGTTGCGAGGATGTATTAATTTGACACATGGAGAACTGGAAACCTTGAACATGTTTATGTGACAAGAGTTACTTTGGGAAGACGCAAATATGAAACCGCAGGCTATCGATCTGACAAATGAAGATAATGGAGTTTGCATCTTCTCCCGAAAGATATGCATTACATGATGAAAGGGTGTTACAAAAGACATCGGTGTGTTAGTGTAAAATTGAGAAGTAGGTGTTGGTGTTTGTGTGAAAGTGAATGGGAAGCAGGTTGGGTCATTTTTCATCATTCAGATGTGCTGTGCATGGTATGGCTATAACTATAGAGTATTGGATATGAGCCTTGGAAGAACACGCACGAAGCGACGATATGTGTATCTGTATGGAACAGGGAAAGTTTCCGGCTTTGGAGAAAAATTAATGCCTTGTATGTAAAAAGATATTGGCTGGGTATGTGGGGGATAGACAGAGGCATGCGGATGCATCGATGAACGCAATAAAGCATCCAGGTGCATATAGGTGTGTGCTATAGTCCAGCTTGGGCTAGACAGTGTATACGGTCCCATTTGCGTAATGGGCAATTAGGTGAGAGACATGAAAGTGAAGAATGTTTCCCCTCACCGATTTATCTTTCATTCGGTAGACTCTGCAGAGGAGAAATGCATGTTGTCCGACTACTTGGGAAATGTTACGCGGAACGCTGTAGTCAAAATACGGCATCGTGGATGGGTCCAACGTCTCCTCTTCCTCCTCATGTGAGGTTCCGATCCCTGAAATATTACACCCAAAAATTCACACATTATTACATTTTTCTAATTTCCACAAGTCCTTTGTCAAAAAATTAATTTCCGCCACTCCACATCATTTCATTTCATTCCACTTTTTACTCGAGGCTTTTCACCAGCCTTTCTCTCACAAATTCCTTCCTATGTACCTGTCTACCTCGGTGATTATGAGTCGCCTCATTCATTGCACTTTGTCCGAGTCCAACTCCTAGCCGTGCTCAGGACATTTCTTGTAATTCCCATTTTGCATGGCACGCCAAATTCCGAAACATATAATCAAAGTTTTTTATCTCAAGAAATTCTAGGTTGAAATTCCAATCGCAATCCTATCATCAGCTTCCATTTTGGCCAAGAGGACTTTGAGGGAGGGAGCAAGGCTGAAGCAAGGAAAGTTTAGCATGCAATGCACTATTGATCCGATTCCGATTTCCCCTCTGGACGTTTCATAAAAAACTGAGGGGAAAAATTTGAAATTATCGTAACTTTCAAGATTATTTTCACATTCGTGTTCTCCATTCGTTTTCGTTTTCGTTTTCATACTCGCATTTTGCATTGCACCGCATAGCAAGGGCATTGGCGGTGGCGGTGGTTCGGCCAAATTGCCAATGTTGATGTTCGGGGAAGGACGATGACGAGCCGTGAAGGGTTTTGAAGAGAAACAAGTCGAAACTTGATTCAAATTTCGGCTGAATGTAAATGTGAATGCGAAAAGTTTATCAGTTACCACCAAACCATCCCAACCGACGAAGCCAACTAGGAACTCATAGGGAAATGGGTACGGCAACGGCAATGGCAACGACAGCGAGGACGAAAACGACAGCCAGGACGACCAGCCATATGTATTTAGGAAAAAACTTTTTCTTCTTCACACTACTTTCACTTTCTCTGCTTATTTGGCTCGGAAATATGTATTTCATTGATGGTCTTGGAGAGATAGAAAGATGACTTTCACTCACTCATTCCATTTCCACACATTGCCTACTTTGGACGCATATTGGAGAAAAATATACGCTTTTTAGTCTGTCCAAACGTCCATCGTAGACGCTTTTATGGCTCTATTATTCACCGAGTTGCCCAAATTGAGCACAGTCACATTTACCGGAGAGCAGGAAGGTGACGAGCGTCACTGTGTCGGGGCACCCGGAGTGTCTCCTTACAGTCACGTTATCGCATTATAAATGGGCGCAGTTTACAACTTTTTAATTTACAACCCACGCAAATTATCCCCATTTCCAAATTTCCACACCAAGTATCTCCATTGTTGCTCGCAAAACATTTCAATTATACTAAGGGCTTATTCGTCTTGCTATTCATCCATACTTCATACAAAATAGAGTAAGTAAAACACTTTCTTCATTAAGCTGATTCGCAATGACAAGTTAAACAGCAAACCCGCAAAATTTCACCTTTTTAATTTTTTTGTTGAGTTTTCAAAATCAGTGAAAACTTTCCGTTTTAGAATAGCTAGTTTCGTACTAGAATAGCACGTAAGTGGTTTTCTACTGAAAAAATTCTCATTGCACGCATGTTGTCACACCACGCTTAATAATAGGATTATTGATTTTGTAATTCTTCGGAAATTGTTACACGAGCATTTGTACTTGTATGTAGTTGGCAAGTATGTACATATGTACATACTAACCAGGAAGCATATTTTTATATACTTTTGCTCGTGTGTTTACCTATAGGCGAATATGCGCAAAAGGACCATTGTTTGGTGTGAAAACAGTGGCGACACGTGTCAAGAAACTCCGACTTAATTTTGAGGTGCAGATATGAAAAGGACTAAAGATGGAATAAAAAGATACATTACTTGAGAAGTAAAGCGATATGTTTTGACAGGAAGGATGTGCGTGATGATGAGATCGATGGTGAAAGCTGAGACAGACGATGCAGTGTGTTCCCCGAGCCAGGTTAAGAAATGCCAAGCCAATCCAGCCAAGTTGCCGTTGCCATTTGGTCATGAATGCAGCGTGGAGGAGTGAACAGCGGGTTGGCAAGTTAAGATAAACGGAAGTACTTGTAATAAAGTGAAACTTGAGAAGTTTGTATGTAGGCGTGTGCAGGGGAGTATTGGACGGCTCCTGTGCTGTGCCTGTAGAAGCGTCAAGTGTACGTATGGCACAAGAGTACAGTGGAAAATTAGATACAGGTTGAATCCACGCGGCTTATTACATTCCTCCAAGCTTCCACTTGATGGACTCGCATTAATCACTCAGACTTGAGAACTTAACCCGATCTAAGAGAAATTCTAGGGAAAGTGTCACCTAGTTTCTCGTGTCCTTGTTGTAAACTATCCTCATTAGAGAAATGGGATACCGCATGCCAGGCAAGGCATATACCCATCGTACGACGTACACCTATATACAACCTATCTACATCTACATGTAGCTATCATCTGCTCAACATTGAAGGCAGAGGAGAAAGTACCACCCAGGATTTCTCCGAGCAATGGGTGTGCGCTTGGCTATAGACACTCGTCGAAGGAAAGTGAAAGGAAGAAAGCGGAGGCAGTCAATTTGACACAGTGTGATTAAAAACCTATTCATTCCTTCTCTCCGTCTGCCTGTCTCCCTCCAAACGGATCCAATGCAATCGAATCTCATCTGGATATCAATTAAACTTTTATTCAAACCATTTAATTAAACTTTAGCTTCCATGGCACAAAAAATTAAACCACGTGTCACTTTCTCTGAAGAAATGAGAGGGGAGAAAGTGAAACTGGAATCTTCAATTAACCTTTATTTACATTACCCTCAAACTTGACATGGACATTGACTTCTAGTTTTCCCCACTTTTACCACACCATTTCATTTCCGCTTTACTTGATTTCTCCAAGTTGTGGCTTTAATATGCTCTACTCGTTTTGTCGCGCTCCTTCTTGTAGATTCACAGATTGAACAACTCATTATAAATCTCCCATTATTCAAAAGTACGCTATAAAAAAGGTTGCCTCTGAAAAGAGTTTTAGATGCATTTTATTCTGTTCTAAAATAACTTACATTTTACAGTGTACCTGTGCACGCAATCAATTCTTTGTCAACCGAAAATGCTGACATTTTAAAAGCCGAGACTGGCACCAATAAAAAGGTGCATGCATGATTTTAGCTTACTCTCCACTGTTGAATCCACTCAAGTGAATTTAAAATTCCGATGCAGACACTTTGTGGTGAAGGTTACTCTTGCTTCCATGACGCTTTTATGCAGCATTTGGTAAAGGTGACCAGCGTTGAGTGCAGGAAAGTGAATGATTTATTTGAAGATTTAAATTTCAGATTTCAACTCCCGCCTGACAGCACTTAGACCAGAGAAATGCTTGACTGTATTGGGACAGAGGTAATCTTTGTGGTAGCAATTGCATGGAATTGTTTTTGCTTGTTTTTGATTGTAAATCAATACATGGCATATATACAGGACTGGATTTTTTGAGAAAGCTCTGAGAATTCTGAAAATTCTGAGAATTAGTTGTACATGATATATAAGCAGAGAGCACAGATGCAGACAAACACGCTTTCCTTTGTTCACAACGACTACAATTCCAGAGTTTAGATAAAAATACTCGGAGAGAGGACGGATAGCATGAGCATCAGTGGCAGGAGCAGGAGCCATTTTGAGCATTGTGAATGCCTATGGGTTCTCAACGAGTTTGTCTTCATGGAAAATCCAATAATCTGGATTGGATTCAAATTTAAGTAAAGAGATACAGAGAGACACTTGAATACTTGGAAGAGACAGAGAGAGAAAGGAAGAGACGCGGAGACAGGCAGAGACAGAGACAGAGGCGTACGTGGAGAGAGCGGACGGAGAAAGTAAATAAATATAACAATGTATGCATAAGGACTTTCTAACGATAAGAGGACGAGGACGACGGGCGAGAGGCTTCGAGTGAGCGAGTAAGAGCCACGCAAAAGGAGTATCGAATTCATACACACAATTCCAGTGCTCACAGTTGAACGGAATTCTATTTTCTCTTCCTTTCCCTTTCCCAGCACCAGAACCAGAACCAACATTGTCTCCCGTTTTATTGTTTTGCTCAGCCCATGCCAAAGTGTTGTGCCCTTACAAACACACGACCAACGAAACAGACACAAACGGAATTTTTCCGAATTTCCATTTCCATGTCGATATGCACTAACATCGTTTCACATGCACGGGGAACAAAACCAAACTTGCTTTTATTTTTCGTTTCTCTCCATTGTTTTGTTTTTATTTATGGCACTTTTACACTCGTCCTTGTCCCGTCTTCCATTCCTGCTGCTCATAAGAACAGTGCAAATAATTGCCCTTGCATTTTCTTCAAATTCGAATTCAAATTCAAATTCAACAATGCATAGCCAACGGTTTGGTGATGGTAAGCCATCTGCAAGTTTGCGTACATATTGCAGCTTGAACAATTGCTTGTTCAGGAATTCCCATGCTCATCTTCCATTTTTAAATGTGAGTTGCACGTACACAATGGAATTTAATGCAGTGTAATACGACGCTGGCGAAGAGATAAGATGAAATTTTGTAAATGACATCCATCTACAGGGAAGGACGAGGACGGAGGAAATACAGAGGAAAGGGTCACGGAGTTGGAGAGAATCTGGTTGATCATTATATAATCCAATGGGAACCATCTCGGATTTATGGTACAAATTGACTTAACCGCAAGCCAGTAGCTGTAGCATTACTCGAAAGCCGAGTAGCAACAGTAGTTGTTACAATACTCGTCAGTTTGTCCTAATGGAGAAACCAGATTGAGTGAATCCACTCTTCAACCTCGGTCTGAAAAAAGATTCCCTCTCTCTTACTATTCCATCCAGAAACCAAAGGAAAGGAAGGAACAAGAATGGGAATACATGGCAGGGCAATGGAATGAGAGAAGATACAAGCTGGTTGGTACATTTGTGTTTTATTTGAATGATGCTCACATAAAATGCATGATGATATAGATCGACGAGGGAGAGAGAGGGAAAGAGGTTCTGTAGATTAGAGTTGAGGGAGAGAGGGAGTGGAGGGAAGGAGAGAGCGACTTGACATGTCATTGAAATAGAAAAGATGACAACAACTACTCACTCACGTCTCACAGTAAATGGCAAAAGCAGTAATGATGACATCAGTCTTGAGTTCTCAGTTTGGGCTTTTTACTCGTTACCGTTTCTCTCTCTCCTCTCTCGCAGCTATGTCTGTGTCTGGAGCTGCTACATAATAAATAGGCCAAAGGATCCTCAACCAGACTGCACGGACTACACTGAGTTACTCACATGCCAACCTTAACGTACAATGTACTTGTTGACAAAGTATCTCATTTTGATCAAGTAACGATAGATTCCCACAGCCTATACCTACTCAATACGCGTATCAACTCTCTCCCTTCTTTGTCTCGCCCTCACATTTACTTCGTCTATTCCTGTTGTCTTTTTCCATTTTCCCAGATGGTTCCGAGGCCATGCCTTTCCTTCCACTTCTATTTCTGATTCTCAATCTGATTCTCATTCAATGTACATCCTACATACAGTTCAAATGTTCTCAATCGCTCTTCCAAAGCAAAAAGCCTCTTTTTTTTTCAGTTCAGAGCCCACCGTCTTCCGTCTGCTAGTATTAAATGTTGATCCCGGGCAATATTTAAAATCACCATACTCCACAGCCTTGCCGGTATAATTGCAATTACATAATTATAGCTCGTACGGTCCCTCCATCATTTTGTAGATTACTTATTTTCCAAGGCAATTACAACAATTACATGTACAACAGTAAAATTAAAAGGACGCAGATAAGGACATCGACCTCAATGTCGTTCTCTTGTCGATGTCGATGTCGAGGTTTACATAAACTTTGCTCCTACTCTACTCCATGCATAATTTTGCCCGGGTCTGCAAAGAGAGCCGCAGAGCGAATCAAGTTTAAAGCTTAAAATCCTCAAGTTGACACACACACACACATTCACTCATTTATAGAGAAGGAGCTTTTTTGCTTTCTTTCCCCATCTGTAGTGTTTTGGGTTGTCTGATTTTCATAAACTGTAATTAAAATGAGTGAGCGGAAGGATAAGAATATCTGCATAGACTGCTCTGTGTATTTGAACGGGCGGGAAATGTATTGCCATTGCCAGCCGGGCCAGTGCAAGGGANATTTATAGAGAAGGAGCTTTTTTGCTTTCTTTCCCCATCTGTAGTGTTTTGGGTTGTCTGGTTTTCATAAACTGTAATTAAAATGAGTGAGCGGAAGGATAAGAATATCTGCATAGACTGCTCTGTGTATTTGAACGGGCGGGAAATGTATTGCCATTGCCAGCCGGGCCAGTGCAAGGGATAATTGTGTGGTGCAGTACTTGGTAATTTTTAGCAAGTGTGTTTACTCTTTGGAGTTGATAGCGAGGGTGTATAGACAAGAGAAAGTTTTCTCTACGTTACTCAAAAGATAATTGTAGCTAGTAATGGCTGAGAGTGCAAAGAAAATCTTTCTGTTTGATCTTAACTATTAAGATTTTCCTTCATTCACATTTTATTCACTGGCAGTCTTAACTTCTCTCCACTTTTTATTCCAAGTCCCAGCGTGGCCACTTATCTTTTCAAAGCTTGTCGTATTCAAGTGAAACTCAATGCGCACTCCCATTTCGGTTTTCTTAGAGAAACGTGGAAACGATTTATTCTACGAAATCTAACTAAATCGAGACACATTTCACTTTTCAACATTCGTCTGTACATTGGTGGTAATTTTAAAAACATCAAATTTTGGAAAGTGATATGCGATTAAAAATCTTCTAGTACTAAAAATCCGTTAGAGGAGTAGCGGGGGAGATACTTTTTTAAAACTCTAAAGCCATAAAGAAGTACATGATTAAAGTTAAACAACAAGAGCCACGTCAAATTACACTCCCATTGTCCCGCCACAATGATGTTAAATCACTTTGGAATATCCCGGTGTTTTCTCATGCACTATTAAGCATACGATGCAAGGAAATGAATACAAACTCGGGAACCCACGCTGGGAAAGCGAAGAGGGAGGAGAAGATTATCCTAAATGGTTGTACAGAGCTAGTCAACTAAAAAATTTCAAATTACTTGACATTCAATTAACAGAGCCATCACAAGTATGTCTTTATGGAGTCGATATGATCTGGTGGGCGATAGACGCATATCTAATACTTTGTAATCACCTGGTCTTCCAATGCTTAATTATTGATGGAACGGTCTTACTAACTTTTCGAGCAAGTGGCAACGAAGGATAATCCTTGGCAATGTAGTTCTGGGACGATGTTTAAATGCGGCCTTGTCTATAGTACTGAGGAGATAGCTTCCAACCACACACGCAGCACTAGTATACTTTCCGCATACCTCAGACTAGCATTATGTGTTTGGCTGAGAGAGAAAGAAAGTGGAGGAGAAAGCGGAAATATCTTTTTTCTTAAAAAGTTGTGAAGCGAACAAAAGCCTTTGAGATTCTCCTAAGCCGTTATCATCCTTTGCACGATCACTACAATACAAAGCTACGCAATGTCTTCCAATAGCTACGTACATACATAGGTGGCTACACGATGGAAACAGATCATCTTATTTTACTCATTTTTGGATCATTTCTTATCTCTTTAAGTACATTTTAAGGAGTAGGAGATGAGAAAGGGATTAGAAAAAGGTGTCATTTTTGAGAGCGTACACATGTATAATGGTTGAGTGTGTCTGAGTCATGTTGGTTTTCAGCATAGCCTGTGTATACTCACGGAGTGCAGCAAGGGCAAGTATGTGTGCATTGGAGGAGGAAAGGACATGCATACGGGGGAAAAGGAGAGTAAAGTGCGATTAAAGGAGGTAAGTGATGCGCAAGAAAAAAGTAGAAACTGATTATGATACATTGTGTGAGTGAATTGAACAAGTCATGTGTAAAATTTCTCATTCCTATTTTATTCATACATTGCTACTTTCACCATATGCATGGCTGTAGAAAGGATCTGCAGGGTATGGCACTGTGAAAGTCTCCACTCACCGAGAGCGAAGGCATAGTTCGGCCAACAATACATATACTCACGAGTTTCGCACAATGCCGAGCTATGGAGAAAGCCAAGGAGAGTAAGAGAGTCGGAATCTGAGTGCGACTGTGGACGTAAATGCGAAGAGAGGAATAATGAAAAGTTGAGGGAAATTTTGGTACGCTGTGAATTCTACAGTCCCAGTCAGTCGTCCTGTCTCCTTCCTTTCATTTCCAAAGAGGAATCGGCAATGAAATCAGAGAGAAAGGCATCAGCAGCTTTCCTCCTATCGACATCCATTCTTTTTCTCTCTTTCTTTTCTCCATCCCCCATCACACACATGGACGGCATACCGGGCCGAAGGAGTTACACCAACATCTACACTTTCTCCTCCGAGCGATTCCACTTTCACTCCTTCAGCTCGTCTACTTGTCTTCTTCAGATACAGATACAGCTTAGACTACACGCAGAGATGGCACAAAATCTATTACGAACAATTACAGATACATATAATGGCAGCTATGAACTAATGCTTTCTCCCTGTATAAATACAATTGTATATACCAAGTGCCATACGATACACTTCTACACGGATATGGATACGACTGGATGTGGCTGCTATTTCTATGGAAGATTTGGCTGAATGTAAGAGATAAACGAGTAAGCAGCGTAGCCACGAAATATTTTTCTATAAATAAAAGTATTTGGGTGTAGAGTTGTATCTGATTGTAGGACGGGATGGTGAATGAAGAAGGAGAAACGGAGGAGAAAGAGAATAGAGAACGAGACACGGGAATGAGGAGAAGTGTATAGCGCACAAGTGAAAGCAGTGGTGAAAGTGAAAGTCGAAGTTTGGAATGCCCATAACTCTATTCCTTTCCTCACCACACCAGCAAATATTTCATCTTCAGTACCACGCAATTATCTTTTACCCAAACACAGTTTCTTCGTATATATTTATCTCCGATATTCCTTCCCGTAAAGGAAACCAATCTTTCGTATTTGACATATAAAGACTATAGACTGTCTTTGGCTATACCGTCTATAAATACACCTACGGGGTATACCAGTTATCGCAGCCGCAAGTTTGTCATTTATGGATTTAAAATGTTCTGGCTGTGCAAGGATATCATCATAAGCAACATCCTATCCCTAACATTTTCCACACACTCACTTTTGCCACGCAGTCAGTATTCAGTCGAGCAGTTTACCTTTCTCGGCTTTGGTTTTGGTTGTCGGTTTCGTTTTCAAAAGAATGCTAGAGGCATAAAGAAACAATTTCTATTTCCGATTGAAATTTCTACCATTTTTACCTGCTACGCGAAGAGATAAAGAGAAAGTCTGTATGTGCATATAGGAGAAATAGGAGCTAGCCATTATAGGAATGGCACTAGAATAGAAATGGGAAACTCGTGGCTTACTTGAACTTGGTGGAAGGTATGACTGTGGGGAAAAGGAACGGTGTATATATTCCTATGCCTCGACTATCATTTCACCTCCATTGCCTTATAATTCAAAATGTAAAAAAACTGACATGAGATCAAGCTTATAGACGAGGAGATGTGAAACGGGAACTCAGTGTGAGCTTTCACTGTCATCGACATCCACATCCACGGCGTCAACTCAGTCCTTTTTTCTACATCAGCACTTGGAAGGGACGAGAAGGCTTGGACTTGGACTTGGATTTCATCCGGCAAGTTGAGAAAAAGCTCAAGATTTTATTTTTTATGATGGACGGTTGTTTTCACCAGCTCCTTTCTCTTTCCTCGTTGTCGTTCTTATCTCGAGCTATAGAGTGGGTCTATTGGATTCTATTGTGTGGAGAAGCGGAGGACATGAGTGGAGTCAGAGTGGGTTGCATTACATAACACTGTAGACACATTTCTACTTCCAGTCCTCATCTCATTCATGTTTCTGACGAGTCAGTCTTGTTCCCTCTCCTACTTTCACTTTGCCATCATCCAGCTTACTCGCTCCAAACTACCACAATGTGCTCTGCTCTCCTGAGCTGTGCGATGCTCGCACATTTTGTGGTTTGGGTCCGACTAGAGTTTCCCATCCAGATCTCCTTATCTCCGATATACATATCAACTTTTGTCTCGCATTAGCTTGGAGTGGGATCTCGTACATATCTGTTTGTGTGTGACCCATGAACAAGACACCGCACACGGCTAGACAGACACTTGATCAAGATACTTGAACTCTCAAACTATTATGATACGACCAAGTTCCCCTCTCGTTGCACAAGTCAAGGAGCCAAACTTGTGTCTGCTCAACTGTCTAGATCACGAGGACAGTGGTCCACTTCAAATCCTTCCCTACAATCCTACATTCCAATATTCCACCAATAAAAATATGCATGCTTGAAGCATGGATCGAAATTAGCTCAATGCTAAACGCCTGTTTCCTAATCAAATGCTGAGGGTCAGAGTGG
Source organism: Ptenothrix huangshanensis (assembly GCA_036851915.1). NCBI lineage: Eukaryota > Metazoa > Arthropoda > Collembola > Symphypleona > Dicyrtomidae > Ptenothrix > Ptenothrix huangshanensis. The sequence goes on along the minus strand of JAAXYX010001539.1, from coordinate 8,252 downwards.
TGCAAACCAGCTGTTGTTAATACCATGCGTTAGTAGGTATTTTAAACATAGGTGCATACGTGTCTAGCACAACATTATGAAATACAAAGCATCAAGGGCGTCATTTTTCCAATTTACCCCTTTTAAAAATTTCTACTTTTTTCGATAAAAACTTATTTTAAACTGGTTCGATTTTCCGAATGACACTTTTGAAAGAGTGTAATTCTTTCATTTAACTCTTTTTGAAACAGACCATTTTTTTATTTGTTCCTTTTTGAAAAGATCTTATTTTTTAAATTAACAATGTTTACAAAAAGTTTAGCCTTTCCAAAATTTCGAAGGGCACTTCAGCACCCATGCACTCACTTTAGGTACGCCCCTGCAAGGGACTTCTTGATATACATGGGCTATTAGTATTTGAGGAAGTGGGCGGAGAATTATAGAAAGCTTGTCTATCGTTATCCTTGAAGCAGGATTGAATCCACTTGGGCAATAAACAAAGAATAAATAAGTGGAATACAAACACGAGATTGGGATTGTTGTTGCTGCCCAATGACTTTATGAATTGTATGCTTAGTCTTGCTCGAAATCGGAATGTTGTCGTGTAAGTAAAAGGACAAATATTATTATTTGCTCAAGGATCTCGAGATAAACTTGAACTTGCTATTGGACTCTGGCTATACGTATAGCCTGGTGGTGTGTGTGGGCTTATGGTGAATTGGAGAACCAGAGAGTGGGAGTGGAGCTGTAAGTAGGAAAGAGGGAGTAGGGAAGGGCGACATTATAAGGATTAGTGCTGTGTGTGTTTGCTCGACGACCACGACGACCACGTTATCTGCGACAACTTCTCCGAAACTTACACTCCATCCTTGGGATTATCAGTGTGGAAATTACTCTGGAGAAATTGCTATCTTGCCATTGCTTTAATGCTTGTGCGATTAAGACAATTGCAAGGTTAGGCCTCATCAATTCCCCCTCATCCACATCTTCAGCGTCCACCTTCCGTCTGCTCCAGCCTCCACTCAGCACTATCACTATAACAACCAGGAAGCAACGGTGGGCGTCTCATCCCACTCGTCCATGTCCACCAGATCAGTATTTATATCCACCTTATCTCCACATTCATACAGCTCAGTCCTCAACTCTCTCCTTCCACTTTCTCCAAATTTCCTTTCCTTTCATACTCGCTTCCTTCCTCTCCTTTATCCCACTACAATCCCACAACTCTACAATTCCTCTTGTGCAATCCAACGCAGAGATAGATACTGGCACAGTCCCCACACACACCATCCAAATGAAACGAAATGAAATGAAACGAAGCCAACACAAGGGGCATCCCGAGTTGGAGAAACTATACTATGAAATCATAGTAATTATAAATAATGGCGAGAAAGTTGCTCGGCCCTGCATCCAGGTACATAAATAATTTGAATCTCTTTGTAGTTGAGAAAGAAATCGGACGTGAGAGTACAAGAGGAGGGAAAGAGTGGGAAGGGGAGACAAGTTGTGTCTGGAGATGCTTGGAACAATAATTATAATTTCGGGGTTCTTGGTGAGGGTTGGTGGTGCGTTGGCTGGATGCGTGAGAGTTGCACTGAAAATCCTGAAGAGGTTTGTGATTGCAAATACAATAAAGCTGACTAATGGAATCTGGTCGGGAAAAAGTGTGAGATGGAGGGGCAAATGGGGAAAAGTGTAGTATAGATAGCAAGCTGTAAATTCTGCACCCAACTAATTAAAGTAAGAGGAATTACAACGGCTTATATAATGAATCATGATGAATGCTTTTAAAAGTTATGCTCTCGTCTTCTCCAGCTATACTCATAAGTGTACGTACAAGACTCCGACGGCGACTCGAGCTAAGCTATTTTTACACCCATAAACTTCCTTCCACGTCAAGTACATACTTACATGTGTACTTAAAATTGAAACAACTGTCTCTCGTGTTTCTCGCCCTCCGTTCTATTCCGCATGCAGCGAGTACACGTGGACGTTTCTCTAAACCAAAAATGAGAAATGTAGGAATTGTACGAGGGAAAAAGCGCACGAGCATAACAGGACAGCAAAGCAAACCAAGTAAGGAAACCAAAGCAAACCAAGGAAGGCAGGCATTCATCATAGTAGCTTTATAAAGCTGTAAAACTGTTCCATATGCGACTTCTCTATAGACCATAAGCCCTTATAGCTTCACCACGCAATTGTGTTAAAGCGAACGGAAGATTGCCCAATAATGCGTTCGCGATGACCCCCTTTCCGTCCACATCTCCGCGAAATGGTCTAATTTTGAAAATGCAATACTGTGAAATGTTAAGGTGAATCCCATTAAGTATTAAAGTGCATGGGAAATACTTTGCCCACTTTTGACCTACACCTTTATTAGCAAGTGTGTGAGAAGGCTGTGAGGAGAAGATCGATGGATGGGAGTGGAGCATAGATCGCTCGTTGGTTCTCGCTAGAAGGAGTAATTTGATTGGTGATAAAGTGTAATAGAGTAAAATACTTGTGATAAAAGGGATAATGAATGCGAAGGAGTTGAAGTGAGTTTGAGTCACTTTCACGTAATTGACTTGGATTTGGATGAGGGCCTCTGACGGATCGGCACAAGACTCGCATTCGGCTCAAGTGAACGGCATTCATGTGAGAGCGGTGAGTGTTTGGAGGTGAAAGCGGAAAATTGAATAAACTAATGAGACTAACGGGTGAAGGGACGAGGGGAAAACGTATTTGCAATCATTTGTTTTTCTTGTTTGCAGTTTCGGCTCTTCATTTGCTTCTCCTCTCTTTGTTTTGTTTTGTTCGCCTCGACTCTCTTCTGCTTCTCTTGATTGACCTTCATTCAAGTCTCTTAGGACTTTAATACAATCCTACGGCACACTTGCTCCACTATCAGCTCCTCTCTTTTTCTAACCTTTAAACTTTCCCTTTCGCTTTCACTTTCACTCTCACGAGCAAGCAGAGTTGTCCGTATATGTAGATGAGTGCGAGAAGTCGGCGATGGATCGATCCTTATTTCCGGCCCTCCAGTTATTAGTTTAGGGATTTACCAACCATCGTCTGCTGATCACATTACCAAGCATTACACTCACTGCCTTACATTAGATTAGACAGGCGGACGCGGACAAGATAGCATCATTCTCACATGTGTACTTACACCTCATATTCACAGCCACATCCTTCTCGCTTCAACCGACAATTTCATTTACAACCACTCGCCAACTTTTTACTCCAAATTCTATGTGACGCGGCCGGACCTTATTATTTTACTGACTACATTCAGCCCTGTTTCTGCTACATCTCACAGCTCTACTGCACTACATTCTAGAATCTGCAATAAACATTAAATATGCAAAGCGGTCTTATTGCAACAAGGACAACGGCACCGAATCCAACACAAAGGTAAGTATAAAATCAGTCATGTAACACAGATACATACGCCATTCGTTTTCATCTAACCGTGAATGCTACATAGTACCAAGTACCGCAAAGCATCTAATCAGACCCCTTCTTTACTGCGAATCCACTAAGCCGAATAAAGATAGCAGGTACCATTGCATCTAATTTGTAGACTTATGAATTTAAAATTGCCCTCCTGAGTACCTCGGTTACCACGGTGGGAACTGGGTCGTATGAATTACCAACAGAAAATACGTACAAGGTAACACAGGCCTCGTGGGGAGGAAAAATGCATGTTTGTACATGCTCATTAACTTTAACCTCATTCTACTTGCACTGTACCCCATTCACCACTGCTTCTTCGAGATGTCAAGCCTTATGTTTCAAAATCCAAGGTACGAATCGAGAGACTAATGAGAAACGGGAGAATGGAACAGGTACTCGGTTGGCTCATCGTGAGATGAAGGCAGGCCTGAGTATGAAATATTGATTGACTGGATGCCCTGCGAAGGATAACTCGGACAAACTCAAATTACCGTTCCATGTGCACACAAGCATTCAAACTGGAATTCCATCAAGAGTCATCTTGACTGTAACTTTTATGATTCCGTGAGGTAATTAGAATCGCACTACATCCACGCCACACATGTATGAGTGCCACTCTCCTTTCATCTCTCAAATATGACCGTGTACTCGTGGGGAAATGCAAACAGCTTACAATTAGATACGAGGAGCGAAGAGAAAAGCTGTTGACTGCAACGCCATGCTTTTGTGATCCGATTGAAGATTTGAAGCTCTGAAAGAGTATGAAAGGAATAGAGGAAGGTGAATGACACAATGTGTCTCGTTGGGACATTTGTGCTTATACAAGGTTTGTTGCGATTCGAGGATTGTTGGAATGCGAAAAGAAGTTGGACCGTATTAGCATGAGGAGGAATTTGCTTACCTGAAATAAATTCAGATAATCCGCGGATCTATATGCTTGAGCTTTGTAGGTAAGCAGTGGGGACTCTGTAGATTCAGAGTATGTAGAGCGGGGGGAGGGAAAGACGTGTTTTTACAACCCCGTCTCGTCTACTTTATAGCCTCGATTTCACATTTCACTTACAATATGTTTTGTGTGCACTTAAGCCGTTTCCAATAAGCTCACGTAGTCGTGGTTGTTCTCTTCTCTAGATGCACCATCATGAAGGAACACTTGTGTGGCAAAACCTAGAAAATCCAGTGAGCTGCTCGACGAGAACGAAGAGAATCAAGGTATTACATTGAGTGAACGTAAAACTGAAAGCAAACCGTATGCTCCACATACTTGCACAATACACTTTATCCGAATTTCGGATTATAGACGGCAAGTCGGTTTAAGGTAAGAGTGCCAGCCTCGGTAACGGTAACAACACTTTCTCCTTCACATTATCGATGAATGCTGGAGTCTGGTATGGATTCCTTGCTCGTGTTCCAAAGGTCGCCTCTCTGTATGCTTTATCTCGTTCCATTTGCTGAGTACGGGAGGGAAGACAAGTACTGATCGGCATCTCATACTATACAGCTCGGCGCTCGGCAATACGCGTGATGCGATGATACATGTCATCCTATAAGCATCGTGACATAGTTTCTTCTCTTCCAATGTTTTCTCATGTTTCGGGTTTTCGAGAGGAGGACGAGCTCTCTCGCACTTTCTCCTTCACTTCCTCGCTCTCTCGTTCTCTTTCTTTGCTCTTCCAGCGTGTGAAGGATGACGAGGAGGAGGAGGAAATAGGAGAGCATGACGTGAGTAAAAGTTTTGTTTCAAAGTGCCTTTCAATGGCTTCAACCATTTTACATTTTTTTCGCATACACTCTCTCACGCTCGCTCTCTTCCTCCAAGAGAGTGAGAGTGAGAAAGAACCATTGGAAGGAAAACTGAAAGAGGAGAAAGAGGAAGGCTAGACATTCCCAGATTCAGATGTGATGTAGAGACGGACCAAGGAAAACCCAAAGAGATTACTGTGTCTCTGTCACAGAGGTAGGAGAGAGAGAGTTGGTTGCCTTCTGTTCCGTTTCAGCATTCCCTTATCTCCCATAGAAGCAGATATGCTTTCTTTGCTTTCTCCTTCTGTCACGTCACTCACGGCAGTAGAACAGAGCCATATAAGGAGACGTATGTATGTCCTGGGCTTACTCTCACTTGCACATTCACCCAATCATAGTTATCTCCTTGTAGTACATGACTGACTTGTCTCCTTCTCTTTCCTTTTACCCAACCTGTCATCGACGTTCGTCCCATAGTTTTATCAGTTTTTACTGTCCTCCTCTCCCTCTCTACCTTGGCATTGCATTGTAGCCACGAAACACTCTTTTATAGCTTCCGCACTACACACTTGCTTCTCTATTTACTCCTGCTCTGCTTTCTCCTCCCCCCTCGCACTCATATTGCTCATGCATAAGAAACAAGGAGGTTGAAATTGGAATTATGTTATGGAATGGAATCGCTTCCAGTCGTATGTTTTGGTGTTTTCCGGTAAAGCGGAAGGAGAGATGCATGCTTTCTTATATTTACATTTTCTCTCTCCTCAAGACTTGCTCGCTTCTCGGGTTACATGGGATGGGTGTGCCTATATTTTTTTGATCGACCAAGTGGAAAGATGTATCTTGTCAAACATACCTTTGCAAGTCATGTCATGTCAGAGATAAAGTGACGAGGCGATACGACCAACACCAACTACACTGAAATGCCTGGTGGAACGCGACGCTCCTCCAAATCCCTGTCAATCCGAATTCCCACACAAAATCCTCACTCCATCCCATCGCACACCGAGCTACATGCCTCTTCACCAAACAAAATTTTATCGCAATTCTGCACTTTTCACTTTCGCTCGCATCATCACTTACATGCATTTAAAAATATCTTTCCTCTCCCGTGTGCAAAATCAACTCACAGCTCTTTCCTGGCCTTGCCATTCTGTCTCTCAGTATTTTTAGAAATCATGTGGAATGCAAAGTACTGCATTTGTGCATTTTTACAGCGGAAAATACCCGGCAGGTTTTTGGTTTGCGAAAATCTACATGGAAATATTTTTAGTTTTTAACTATTTAAAAAATGATAGACTGGTCCCTGAGCCGTGAAGGTGTCTTGAAATAAAGTTTGTAGCTATTAATTCTTGATTAAGAGATAATTCTCGTGTTTTGGAAAGAATTGGCACGTTCGCACATCGGAGAAAAAGGGGAGGGCGTGCTACAAATGGAGTTTAGATAGTAAGTTTTTAGCGATAAGAAAGTTTTTGTTGAACGCCGGAGTACATACTTGGTCAATTGTTTAGGACTACCTCAAGACAGAGCTGTAAATGGATGTGTGCCATACGAATGTCCGTATTTGGAATGGTGGGTTTATACACATGTAGTTGGTTGTATTTGTTCAGTGTAGCAAACCCTTAATCTGCCAAGATCAGACTTGACTGCCTTAACTTTTTTGACGGTACAAATAAAATACAAGTGACAATTTCAGCCGGGATATTTTTATTTATTATGTATGTCCTCGTGTTGTAATCCCGTCTCACTCGAGCGTTGTTCGTTAAGTCGTGATCAATATGAAATTAGGGGTGTTAAAAGGAGCCTGTGGAAGTTTCCTCGTAAGTTGTGACATGACATGAAGAAGGAGCAGGAGCAAGATAGAGAGAGAAGTGGTGTTAGTGGGAAAGTAGGTTGTGCTGGTGAGTGAGGAGCATGGGAGCTAATTGAATGAGAAGTTGAGTGAAAGGAGAAACTATCCAATGTAATCCATAATTCAACGAGTCTCGCTCAACAACGATAATAATTGAGTTCTAAAAGGTTAAATGGATAGCCATTTGATTTGTAGCTGACCGGAGCAGAGCGGAATGCATCAGTTTTTGCTTAAAAATATCAAGAATTTCATTAGATCCTAGGAAATGACACTTTGCAGTTTCTAGTTGACAGTTTGACACGCTCTGCCCTTGTGATTTAGTAGCCCAAGGCATCAAGGTTACAAAAACAGTTACTTTTCACTCCGACTCTTTCCAACGAATGAACAATGCAAGTTTTTCTTTCATTCCAATCCCATCCAATCAATGACTCCGTCTCTTGACTCCACTTCCTCGCAAAACATCTCTTTGAACCCAAATGATAGAAGCCAAAGCAAATTCAATTTCTGGACGATTGCCTCTTTTTCCTCTACAACTTCAAGTACTACGTATGATTGATGTAATTTCAGCCAAGTTAAATCTATAAGTAATACCATGAAGCATGTAGCGCAATAAAACATTTTATTTCTAGGCCAACTTTCCCATCGCAATTCCCATCGTACTGCCTTACAATCCAGTCAGCTCTCCACACGACTATATTACACCACCATACTCTCATTCAGAGGTCTGTTGGCAAAACAGCTGATTGTTAATTTATACAATAAAAAACAAAGCATTAGAGGCGTAATTGAATTGAAGTTAATTAAATGAAAGGACTAATAAAATGAAAGAGAGGAGGTGAAGGCAGGTCGGGAAATTGGGAGGAAGGAATCTTGAGGGTTTAATGAGCTCGTTAGACTTTAACTACCAAGCAAACTTGTCCTTTGTCAATCTTGATGTGGATGTCTAACTTACATGATTAGCTACAACGGCAATGACTTTCTCCTGGAATTAACTCGTTCGTAAAATCCTCAAAGCTTCCTCATCCACCGAACGATTTTGTTTTAACATCCAGATCCAAATCAAAATCACTAACCATCCTCGATAAAAGAGAAATGGAAGGCAATTAACCCTCCGTTGGTTGTATGTAGAGAAAGTGATACTCGCCCACTTATCAAACACAGACGTACATGGGTACATGGATTTCACTTGAGCCTCCAAAAGTACTATGCTGAATGTTGATGGAGCGAAAAGACAATTGAACTA